>VXAC01006907.1:447895-468645 GCA_013399225.1 Rhipidura dahli | reverse complement strand
CGCCCGGCCCCGCCATCGCGCCTGTCTCTGTTGCAGGAACTCCAACAGCAAAAACGACCGGAGGAACCGCAAGTTCAAGGAGGCCGAGAGGCTCTTCAGCAAGTCCTCGGTCACCTCAGCAGCGGTGAGTGCCGGGGTGGGCGCTGGCGGGATGAGCAGATGCCCCTGTCCCCATAACCATCCCTGTGCCCACTCCGCTCCTCATCCCTATCCCCAGCCCTTTCTCCATTCCCATCACTTTCCTTATCCCCGTCCTTGTTCCTGTTTCATCCCCATTCCATCCCCATCCCTGTCCCTTGGTGCCCCAGTCCTGCCATGATCACCTGCAGAAAACTCCCCCATTTGAAGTGCCGTACCTGCACTGGCTCCCTGACCTGAGCATCCCCATCCCACCCCGCAGCCTCTTCCAAAGCCCCTTTCCCGGGTGTCTGGGGGGTGGGAGGATGCCTGTCACTGCCATCACTGCCATCCCCTGGCTTTGCCTCTGCTCCAGACCCCCGGTGCCACACGGAGCCACGGGCACTTGAGAGGGGTGTGTTTCTGTGTGATCCGTGCTTTGAGCATTGGGAAGTGAATCCCTGCCTGGCTTGACACCCCGTTTGGTTTTCCAGGCTGTCAGTGCATTAGCTGGAGTCCAGGACCAGCTCATTGAGAAGCGTAAGTCTCTTTGTCATTTTTCTGTGAATTTGGGAAGAATTAAACTCTCCCCACGCTGGTCAGCCCTGTCTCAGCCTTACAGATCTGAGCTGGACTCGGGCTCCCGTTCCCAGGCCCTGCTGCCCTCAGGCAGCTCCCAGCTGTTGACTTGCCAGGTTCCTTCCACCTTCAGCAGGGGTTTGTTGTGTGTGAAAGGGATTGAAGTTGGAGGAAGAGGCCAGATGAGCTGAAGCACTGCGTCGCTGTAGATGTGTCTCTCACAGGAGATGTGGGGAGGGACCACTCACCTCCAGGATATTTAAAAACATTTTTGTGATCAGCACCAAATAGGATGTGGTTCCAGAGAGCCTCAGTGCTGAGGAGCAGCTTCCTGTTCATCCTGCAGAGTTGTTTCCCAGGTTCTGGGTTTGTTTCTCCCACTCAGGGCTGTGCCAGGGGAGTTCACCCCGGTGCTCACCTGGGTCTGTCCTGCTCTAGGGGAGCCAGGCAGTGGCACAGAGAGTGACACTTCTCCAGACTTCCACAACCAGGAGAATGAGCCCAACCAGGAGGATGCTGAAGAGCTGGATGGCTCCGTGCAGGGTGTGAAGCCCCAGAAAGCTGCTTCCTCCACTTCCTCTGGGAGCCACCACAGCAGCCACAAAAAGCGAAAGAACAAAAACAGACACAGGTCAGTGGCACCAGCAGCCTCCTTGCCACACCTGGACAGTTGGCTGGGGCTGGACTGAGTTTATTGTCTGAGGGGAGCCAGTAACATGTTGGGATAATGGGCAGCTGGGGTCAGTTTTTTGGGTGGGTTTTCCTGATTTTGTAAGAGGAGGGGAAAGTGCTGAGGAAGTTAAACAAGCAGCACAGGGTGCTCACTTCAGCTGTGGCACATCTGTGCTTCTGGCCAGCTTCTTCAGCTCTCCCATCTCCCCAGGATAAAGATAATTCCTTCCAGCAGATCCTGACCTCCTGAGCTTGCTGCTTGGTTTCTGCAGAGCCCAGTAGGACAGGAATGTTTGTGCTTTCTTTGAAGGAGGGTGGAAAGCAAATGGGGATGGTTTTTGGGGTTTTGGACACTCCCAGTATCTGGATTTCCACTGCAGCCCCTTCCAGCTCTCACATCCCAGCCAAGTCTCAGTACTGGCATTGCTTTGTCACCTTCACCTCAAGAGTGTTCATTATTAAACTGACCTGAAATTCATGTGAAACAGATTCCTTGAACTCTTTTCTGGTTGGATTTACCTGTCCAGCTCTGCCCCTAAGGTGTAATAAGGGCAGTGAGCTGGTCCCTGTGCCCTCAGCCCAGGCTGCTGGCAGTGACAGTGCCTGTGAGTCAGGCCCTGAGGGGGAAAACCATGGGGAGGAGACACTGCAGAGCTGCACCTCTCTGGAAGGATTGCTGAAGCTGGGGCCTGAGGATTTAATAGACGTAATGGAGCTTTTAAAACTCCAAAGCATCTGTGCTGGCTCTGAGCTGTTAGCTCTGGCTAGGGATGGGCTTTCCTCTTTAAGGGACCTGCCACGAAATTAGAGAAAGGGTTTAAAGTGGTAAAAGTTTACAAGGGGGGGTGGGGACAGTGTGGGTGGGGAGACGAGGTAGGTACAATGCTTGAAAAATGCTTAACTCCTTTTTTGCCTTCACTAAGTGTTGAGTCATTAGCATGTCTTTAATTCTTAGGTCAGAATTTCCTTCCTACAGCAACCTGAATTGGGCAAATGTCTGAAAGGACTGGATGTCCCTTTGGTTCCTCGTGAGCTGGGAATCCAAAGAAGTTCAAATCTCTTTTTTTGCCTGTAGATATTTGGAAGAAGTTCAGGAATAACACAAGGAACTACATCCGTGAACAAGTCCAGAGAAACAACCTGTAAAACTGAAGTACAGCTTAAGAAAACTGCCATTTCAAACAAATTATAAAATATTCTCCCAGGTGCTTCCCTGGACAAAGCATGGCCAGCAACATGGTGGGGTGCAGGGCAGGTGCTGGAACTGACATAAATCCTTTTGCTCTGGTCCATGACCTGGACTTTAGGGACAGGAGCTGGGGGGAAGCTGCCCCTTGGCAGTTTCTGTGGCTCTGGGTTCCTTCACGTCCCCCCTCTGCAGCTGTGGTGGTTGCTGGACAGAGGAGCCCTGCCCTGCTCAGCTGTGGCAGCTCCTGTGTTGCCAGGCCCTGTCAGACACTCCGAGGGACTCAGTGAGGCAGGAACTGACTGTTTGTAATGCTTAGCAAGGCCAGGTAGATAATTAAAAAAAAAAAAAAAAAGATAAAAAGAAAATTAAATTTGTCTGTAATAAAAGCTCTGTTAAAATTGTGATTGCTGTTACTGACTATCCCCTAAATTTTGGCAGACAAGACCAAACAATTTATATTCAGGCTAAAAACCCCAGCAACAACCCAGTACCTGATCATGCAGCGAGGGTGTTCCAGGCCCTGCAGCCCCTCAGGTGCTCCAGCCAGACCTGTGGGTCTGTCCCCTGAGGAGTCTGGCATGAAAAAGAGAAAAATAAAAAAGAAATTCTGGCTTTTTTTCTTTATTCAGAAGCTCTTCCGTTTGCCAGCACAACTCTGGGTTTCTCTCCTCCGTTCCTGGCGAGCCAGGAGGTGCTGGGAGAGGCCCCTCTGGGGTTCCCATGTGGGGAGCTGGGTCAGTCGGGCACGTTTGGCTTCAGGTGCACCCCAGGTGTGGGTTTCAGAGGCTGTGCTGTGCCCCTGCTCCCTCCCACACCACAGGAGCCCAGGGTGGATATTTTCTGTGCTCTCGGCTGTTTGCACAGCCAACGAAAGGTTTGAGAGGAGCCAGAGCAGTGCAGTCCTGGAGTGGGATGCCACCATCAATCCTTCCTGACCAGCTGTGGACAGAGCTGTGTCTGGAGGCCGTGCTGTGTGTCAGGGGGGTGGGACGGTCACCAAACTGCTCAGCTCTGGCCAAATGGCCCCGGGCCACCACTGCCGGGGACAGCAGCGCTGGGGGCGTGGGGGGAACAGCCCAGGGCAGGGTTGGGCACCAAGTTCTGTGTCACCTCTGCCTGAACCAGCTTTGCCTTGCCCTGGCAGCCCAGCCCCCTCCCCAGCTCCCCTGCTTCCTGACCCCTCACTTTGGTTTTTCCAAGCCCCCGGGTTCCTCTCCTGCCCCTGAGCCCTGCCCTCTCTGGGTGTGGCAGCTGCCCCTCTTCAGCTCCTGAGATCCCTCTCCTAACACCTCCTGTTCCCAGAAATCCAGTGGGGAGAGGGACGCTGGATCGCCAACCCAGAGTGCTTTTAGTGCCCAGTTCTGGTTAAGATACCTGAGGAACTTGGATGGTGTTTGAACACTGGCTTTATGATTTATTTAATTTTATTTTTTTAGCAATCTCGCTAGGGTGGCTAATCAACTAATTGATTTAATTCATTAGTATATTAATTTCTATTGCTTTCTTCCTTTCAAATGCTGCCCCTCAGCCCGTCTGGCATGTTTGATTATGACTTTGAGTAAGTTTGACTTGAATTAGTACTTGTGCTGTGTTGTTAGTGTGTAGACACTGATGTGCCTTTTGAGACCTCGCTAACCCCTAGTTTATCTGTTTAATTGTAGGTATGTATATTAGGTTAGGCTGGGAAGTTTTTTTTAAAAACAGAAAAGCGTGATGGAGGTAACATTTTATTTAATAACTTCAGCAAATTATAAATTCACTCTTCTTTACCTTTCTGTTTCATGTTTAAATAGATACAACTTTTTAACTTTAAAACTTAGTCTTAAAACTGATTCTTTTGGCTTTGCTGCTTAAGGAGATTAGTATAGACTTGGATATTTCCTTCTGGAAAAATGAACTTAACTCAGTATCTTTGGCTCATATAATCCCTGTTACCCTAACTCCTCTCTCTATGCAAGTAAATAACCCTCACGCTATGTCTGGATAATTACCCGTGGCATAGTTACACCTCTGGCAGATTAAATTAACATAGAGCATGCCTAGTTCCCCTTGCTCACCTGCCCAAGTGCCCTGTGACTGATTGTGCCCCCTGATTAACTCTTGTCTGGGAGCGGTTGGAATCTGCTTTTTGGCAAATAATAACTCCACTCTCCTGTGCTGCTCTCGTGCCCAGTAACCCTGGGACAGCGCCCTGGCTCAGCCAGTTGGAAATGGATGGATTAACCGTAGTCTCTGTCGTAGCTGTGCCCTGTGCAGTAGCTCCGGTGTTGGGTCAGGTATTGACATGGACGTTTCTCTTGTCTTTCCAACCACAGGATTGATCTCAAGTTAAACAAAAAGCCAAGAGCCGTAAGTATCCGTGCTCTGTCCGTGTTTTCATTGCTCACCGGAGGGGCTGGCTGACACCCAAGCTTAAAAAACCCCCTCCTGCTGCTGTCATTTAAGTTCTTATTGTCGTGGTTGAGCAGCGTGGGGTCAGCAGTGTCCCCTGGCTGCAGCAGCAGCTGAGCCCAGGCGGGCTGTGCTGAGCTTGGGTCACAGATAAAATTCCTGTGCGCTTCTCATGGAAAAAGCTGCTTTGCATCCTGTTCTCTTGTCATGATCTGGAGCATCAAAAGCATCTGGTTTGAGTTGACACTCAAGGTTGGAAGGGTCCCTCCTTTTCAATGTTCAGCTACAAGAAAAAGATCTGTTTTGCCTGCAGTTAGTGGTGTGTGAGATGAGAGAGGACTGAGACCCCCAGCTCCGAGAGCAGAAGCGGAGGTGGGAGGGTGTTAACGTGCCTGTGCTGTCCTTTCTCTGCAGGACTACTAGAGCCATCAGTGCTGATGCTCCTGCGATTTAGGTCTTTGACTCCCCACTGAGAAGCTCTGAAGCAGGATGGCAGCTGCAGCAGGAGTGACTCACTCTAAGGGACTTGGATGGGGGGAGGAAATCCTGGACCATGTACTTTGCATCATTTTTAAATCACCTGAGTTGCAGGAAGACGAAGGTGGTGTAGTAGTTGTAGTAGTTCTGAATTCCTGACTGTTCTGTGCTTCCACCTTGGTCGGGAACTTCCTGAAACGGCTGATACTGCTGCCCCCTGTCACCTGCAGACCCACAGAGAGGCATTTCCTTTTCCACTGGAACTGGGGTAGGATTCAGTGTGTCCCATCCACGTTGTGAGACTTAGATTACTTTTGTTGCTGATATTTAGCTTTGCAGGTTCGTTTTTGTTTAATTTTGTTGGTTTTGTTGTGCTTTTTTTAAAGCTGAAGTGTATAGTTACAAGTTGACTTTGGGTTTCTTTGTTTAGTACGTGTAGTGGAAGGTTCTTCATTTTGTGGAGCAGCTCTTTCAATTCTTGCTCAAGCAGAGAAGAAGGTGGTTTAACCTTTTTCTCTTACTTTCATTTTAAACACCATCTCCTGATATTCCTCAGTGCATTTAGGTGCAGGAAGGGCCAGTGCTCAGAGCCAGCTCTTTGCTGCCGCTGACTTTGGGTGGGTTCTCTTTTTAATACAAACTTCTGTCATTTGTACATAAACAATAAAAGTTCCATGTTTGTCTCTTCTCATGGTTTACTCGGTCCAAACTTTGACTCCTGGTGCTTTTTTAGTCTCCACCTGCGTTATGAGGACTTGGCTGGAATTCTTCCCCTTTGGCACCAAAGCTGTTCCTTGTCCCATTGCCCATGGGAGGTTCACTCGGTGCTTCCTCTCCCTCGGGGTAGCTGTAATTAAGTGCTGCAGGGAGTGGCAGGCTCTAATTTTCATCTGTGTTTGGCTGAAAGGGAGGGCTGGGATGCCCGTGGTTCTGCTGGTGAGGGCATATTGCTTGCAGATCAGAGCTGAGCCAGCTGGATTGTCCCTGGAGAAGGACAGAGGGGTGAGGACTCGGTGTTTCTCACAGCAGCCAGGTCAGAATCTTGGCGTTGCTGTTGAGCTGAGCTTTGCTTCGCTCAGCGTGGGGAGTTTTCCTTCTTTATTGCTGGGATGTGTTTGTGTAACCCCTGCTGCTGGAGGGAGATGTGGGGAAGGGGCCGTGGGACAGGGGTGTCCCTGAGTCCCTGGAGCATGCACAGCCCTTGGAACAGCCGAGGAACACACAGAACACGTGTCCTGCTGCACCTCTGCTCCCCTGGGGTCTGGGGTCTTCCTCAACTCTCTCCAGACACCCCCAGTCTGTGCAGGGCAGGGCCTGAGCGGAGGCAGAATCCTCCTTCGGGCTGTGTCTGATCCGGGGATCAAGGCAGCTCCTTGTTTGTTCCCAGAGGGAGCTGGCTTATCCCACAGGGAGCTGCGTCTCTGCTCGAGGACTGGCGGCTGCTTCTCCACGGGGGGGTCGGGACAGAGCAGCTTAAAGGCCAAGCTACAAAGCTGGCCTACTTCTGTGTGTTTTAATTTACAGAGTTTAAGTACAGGGGGGTGGGAGATCTAGGAAACAGCATGAACAGGGCCTTGCTCCTCCATAGTTCTGGAGAAAATTCTCAGCTGGTCGTTTTCACTCCCTGGCCTCAGTACAAAAACAGTTCTCCTGCTGCTGCTGCTCCAAGCAGGGATGGCTGGAGAAACTGGACTTCAGAGGCTGAAGTCCCTGTTGCACCTCTGACCTCGAGGAAAGCTGCCAGAGGTTTTCAGGCAGGATGCTTTGGAGAAGCAGCAGAGGGCTGGTGTAGCTCGGAGCCCTGTGTGCAGGCAGGGTGTGTGGCAGGGTCAGCTCCCTGTGACACGCTGAGGTGCTGCAGGGACAGTGGGGCAGTGCAGCCATTTGTGCCTCTGGCTGTGTTTGTCACCAAAGGAGGGGACAGCCTGTTCTGCCCAGGTCGATGTCTGACGGCAGCAGCCTGGGGGGAGCACATCGGTCAGGGCAGGAAGAGAAATGGCAAACACTTGATTCAGTTAAAGGATCAGCTGTTCCCTGCTCGGTCCTGACTCCAGCAATTGTGCCTAAAACTTCCATTTGATTTAGGAACACTTCTGTTTTACTTCCTAAAGAGCCTGAGTGACTAAAGATCCCCAGGATGACCAGTGCCTGGGCACAGGAGTTAGAGGGAGCTGCACAGGCCTTACCTGAATGCCAATTAAAGCTAAAAGGTGGTGGTTGGAAATATATCCCAAGTCCTTTGCTGGTGAAAGATGAACCCTGAGCAAAGAAAAATGTAGAAGAGCAGCCACTGTCCTTATGGACCCCAAAGGGGCAGCGTTAGAGAAACGCTAATCCCCGCACAGCCTCGTCACCAAGAGGATTAGGCAGGAGTTCATCTGCTCGCCGAGGGGCAGGAGGGGCCGCGCCCGCTGCATGGCTGGGTAAGGGGGCAGAGGGGAGGGGGCAGCGGGGGTCCCGCCTGCGGGGATCCGACCCACAAACGCTGCGGTGCCCTCTCGGCGAGCCGGGACACACCCTGGCAGGTGCAGGCACGGCTCCGACACTCCGGGGCTCGCCAGCGGTGTGTCCGGTCCGCAGGTGCCATGGGCCGGCAGCGCGCACCGCCCGAGCCGGGCTGGAGGCGGCTCCTGCGCGCCGGGGCCCGGCGGCTCCTGTCGCTCTGCGGGACGGCGCTGCGGGGGCTGCGGCGGCTCTGGAGCCTGGCCTGGGTCGGTACAACAAAGCCCCTTCCCCAGGCACCTCCCCGCACCTGTGCCGGCTCCAAACGTGGGCGGGCAGGGCAGGGGAGCTGCTGGGGGGCGATCGCTCTGGTGCTGGGGGCTGTGGTTTGTTGCAGCTGGGGCAGCAGGAGGGGGGCACAGGGCATCACCACAACACCCGGGGGGATAGTCCTTGGCTCAAGGAACCGCGTGGTTGTGCCCACCGAGAGCCCTGTGGGGACACGGGGACATCGCTCTGCGCTGCCCAGGGCGGGTGTGAGCCGTCCTCTCCCCCAGGTGCTGCTGATTTGCTACAAGAGCTGCTGGGATGGCGCCTTGCAGGTCACCGAGGAGGTAACTGCCCCAAGGGGAGGCTCGCCAAGCCCCGGGACACAGCTGAGCGCGGTGATATCGGTGCCTCGAGGGGGGTTCCCCGGACAGGGTTGGTGCCAGGGGCCATCTGCCAGCTGTCCGTGTTGGCTTCCAGCTCGGCACAGCCCTGCAGCTGAGACTGGAGCGGAGTGAGGAGGAGCAGGAGGATGGAGACTCAGATTCCGCACTGGAGCCCGGACAGACAGGTGCGTCCCTGGCCCGGGGGTGTCGTCCCTGTGGCTGGCAGGTGTCGTGGGGGGCTGGCAGGAGCTGAGCTGTGGTGCCAGGGCAGTGGCGGGGCTGCAGCAGCGCGGCGATGCCGGCGAGGCCGTGCTGCGGAGGCTGGAGGCGCTGGAGGCCGATGTGCGCTTCCTCTGCACGGAGCTGGGCGCTGAGAAGCTTCTGTGGAGCAGCCGGTTCCTGGAGCTGCTGCGGGAACAGCAGAGCCTGCACCAACGGGTGAGCCCCCGGTGGGGTTCCAGCCCCCACTGTCCCCCCCTCTGACACCCCAGACCCTCACACCCCGTTCCAGCTGCAGGAGCTGCCGTGGCAGTGGAACAGGGGCGACAGCCCCGAGCTGCTCGGGGAAGCAGAGGACCAAAGTGCCAGTGGGAGCGAGGGAGAGAGCCCAGAAGGTAGGGGCTGGGAATTGCAGGGGGCACGAGGAGCCAGGAGCTGGGGAGGGGGGCCCTGCCACCAGAGCTGGGGCTGGGGCAATGTGCTGACCTCTGCTAATGGGCAGTGTGGGCAATCCACCAGCTCCCATCTGGGCACTGGGTGGCACAGGGCAGCCTGGGGAGGTACTTGGGAGGAGGGTGTTGGGAAAAGCTCCCAGTTCTCTGCATCACTTCCCACCAGGAGCCTGGCTGGGTGTTCCCACTGGTGTCCCCTCCCTTTGCTCTGTTGCAGGACACCAGGGGATGGAGGCACCACTGCAACCACGTGGTTCCATCCAGCCTGACAGGCAGAAAACGTAAGTGAAGCTGTGAGCAGGGCCTCAGCAAACCAGGAAGGATGCACACATTCCTCCCTGCCCAGGCCCTGCAGGACACAGGCCAGGCTGGTGCAGTCCCTGTACGTGCCTCCATCCCTTGGTGCTGGGTTCCATCCAGCAGAACTGCAGCCATTCCTCAGGAGCAGCAACCAGCTGGGAGGCAGGTCAGGACGAGCCACTGGCCCTGGGTCTGCCCCAGGACGTGTGACAGCCCTCCCTGCCCAGGCTGAGTGTGCCCCACGGGGGCTGGCTCTGGTGAAGCCCACCGAGGAGCATCCTCCTGCTCTGCTGCTTGTTGGGAGGTTCCAGGAGCGAGGAGTCTGGTCAGCGCTGGCTTCGGTCACCTTTCTCTGGGGTGGTGGATTGCAAAACTCACCCACACTGACTTCCTGATGAGCCAGATTCATCCTCTCATGCAGCTGCTCCCGCACATGTTGCAACCCTGGGCCAGCAGCTCCTTGAGACAGTGGCCAAGGGCAACCCAGGCACGGCTGATGGCCCCTCACTGGCCACAAAAACTGGACCTGGAATGCTGAGCCATGGGAGCACCAGCCAGGGGCTACCTGGTGCCCAGGCCTGGCCCAGCACAGGGGGGCTGCAGCCTGCCCACTGTTCAATACAGGCAGCTGCTTTCCATCCCTTGTGTCCGCCTGATCTTTGTCTGGCAGAGCCAGGACAGCTGCACCAGTGCCTTGCAGTCCCCCCCGGGCTCTTCTGGGGATGGGGACAGGGTGAGCTCTCGCTGAAGCAGAGCAGAGACCAGCAGCCACCCGCAGCAGGCAGGATCGGCAGGGATCTGTCCTCCCAACGTGCCCGAGCAGCTCCCACATGCAGGGAACTGATGCAACGCAAATAGCAGCAGCCTGACTCACCCTGCACCCACCTGGCCCCGGTGTGGTGGAGGTGGGACAGCCCCGTGCTGCTCAGAAATACCAAAGTAAACCAGATCCTGCAAATGGGCTGCTCTGGGGGTCCTGCTGCAGTGAAACCCCAGCCCCAAGCTGGGCCCCCGCTCCCACAGGAGTCACAGCAGCATCCATGCTGAGAGACCATGGGAGTACCAGACAGGGACGTGACAAGGTTGTGTTCCTGCTGTGGCCACCGTTCTCCTCTCCTGTGGCAATCCTTGGGCTGGAAATCCCCAGCCAGCCCACAGTGGCCAGGGTGCAGGAGGTGGAGGGTGACATCAAGCAGCACAAGCCACAGCCACCAGCTCTGGAGCAGCCCCTCAGCACAGCACCTGCAGCAAGGCAAGAGCCATGGCCCAGCCCACGTAGACCTCTCCCCAACCACCCAAAGCCTCCTGCCCTATTGCTTAACCCGAAGCTGTATTTACTCCAACACCTTTGTGCAACACTGCTCCTCAGTCCTGGCCAAGGGCCTCAGTGGCTTTGTCAGGAGGGCTGAGCAGGTGGCTGCTGCCCCAGACAGGGCTTTGGCTTCCAGGAGCAGCGCCTGGCTGTGGGGAGCACCAGGGTCTATTCAGGGCTCTCAGGAAAGCACTGAGAAGCCTGTGGCTGGAGGGCAAGTACTGACAGCATCTGCACAGGTAGCACCACCATCAGCATCCCATCCCAGCCTCCCCCCCAGCACCCTGGGGCAGCACCCAGCCCCTCCCCAGTCTCTTGTATGCAATATTTACTTTGCACTTCCTTGCTTCCTGCAGGGAGGGTGTGCTGCAGAAGCAGTTTGGGATACAGGGTGCAGAGCTGCTGCCATGCTTGGGACCTCTATTCCTCTTTGTGGGGAGAGGAGCAGCCTCAGCACAGGGGGGACACAGGGGGTTGATGCTGAATCTGCTCCATGAACCCTTTCAGATTTCTGCCTCTGAAAATGCCTTAAAATGCTAGAACTGAACCACATCCTGGAAGCCCCCAATGGGAGGAACCAGCTGAGTTCAAATGGGAGTTCAGGGAGTAAGGGCAGCACAGGGCAGTGGTGCTGGGGAGAGGCAAGCAAGCCCTGGAGAGCTGCCTGGCCTGCTTGGAGGAGCCAGCCTCTCCTGAAGCTCAGCACGAGGCTTCAGCAGCACACAGCTGACAGGATGAGGGCTGGGAAGCCCCTGAGCACAGGAAACCTTCGACAGGCCCATGTGTGACCTCCTTCCCTCCGACAGCTGACACACACATCTGACCCATTTTGGCTTGCCCAGGAACACAAAGCAAACACCCCACAGTCATAACAAGCCCCAGGAAGTGCTGAGCCAAAGGATGCACCCCAAAAACCCCCCACTTTTAACAGCCCCAGCAGGGTTGCCAAGGTGTGCAGACAGGCAGCCCCACCACTCCTGGCACCGAGGAGTGTGTAGGGTAAAAAAATGTGCAGCAGCAGCAGTTCCAATCAGCATTCCCATTTCCCAAATCTCTGGCACCACACTGAGCTTGGGAAATAGGGACACAGAACCTTGTGTGAATGAAGGAGAAAATTCAGACAAGAGCAGTGGGATTGTGGCTGGGCTGGCTGGCTGCCCCAGCACCACACACAGCAGTTTGGGGGAATAACTTTGACCCTCCATGTGCCTACAGGACACCATGTGCCCCCAGGACTGTCACTGCAATGGAAACATCACAACCCAAGACAGTCAGCTCTAGCACTTCCTCTCCTGGTTGTGATAATGAACCTCTGCACTGGCTGCTTCAATTGTGTCTCAGTGCAGCTTTGAGAGGTGCAAAAACAAACATTTACCACTCTACACATCCTGTAAAATTACCTATTGTCTTTGACAGGAACACAAGCCTTACAATCCTGCAGCATTTTTCAACTCCAAAGGCCATGATGGACAGCAGCAAACTCCTCACCTGGTTAAAGGTGAGCTCAGAGCCCTGGCACACCACTCCATCCCCCCACCACACACGCACAGAGCCACGTGAGCTCTGTCACGGCAGTAACGTCCTGTCCTCCCAGGGTTCCCCTCCCACAATCAGCAAAGACCTTTCAGACTGTGAGGTTGCAGGTTTGTTTTGAAATGCAGCTGGTCTCTGGGAGCACCTGCCTCCCCAGTTTCTGATTAACTAGAGTCACTGCCCTGTGGTAAATGAAGAGCACAAGTTTCAATACAGACCATAAAGTTACTTAACCAGTGAGATAAGAAGGTGCTGTGCTGCAGTGGAGCAGGTGGGAGGGGAAGATCCTCACACAGCAATGAGAGCCCTGATATTCCTGCTCGCTCCCAGTCCATAACAAACCTCCAGAGCAAAGCCTGGACATGGTACCATTCACATCTTCCACACTCAACATCTGACACAGATGTACTGTAACTGGATAAAATGTGTACTCATTTCCAGGCTGTGTTGTGGAATTGCCCCCTAAAGCCAAACAGTCCAGGCTGATCCCAAAACTGCCAGGAGTGTGCTCAGCACCCGAGACACCCACACTGTGGTGCTGAGAGCCAGCACTGCTGCCTGCCCCAGGCAGGGAGCAACCCCAGTGAAGCCAAATAAACAGCAAACACTGCACATGCCCTTATCTGCCACAGCACATGGATGTTTTGGTCCTGCTGCATCAAATAACAAACAGCCTGTCAATAACCAGCCCTCAGACTGCACACAGAGATCCAAAGCCTGCCACAGGAACCCTGGGGAGGAAGGATAATTTCTCTGGCTTTCCTGAAAAGCCAGCCAAAACATTGACTGTTCCTCCACAAAGCCACCAGAGACCAAATATGTAAACTCAGCAGTTTTTATTTATATAACACAGTTTTTCCTTTGTCATGGCTGTCACATGGCTGTTCAGTACATGACTATACTGCATAGTGATACAGAAAGTTCAGCAAGTGTCAGCTGGGGAGTACAAAATGTTAATCTTCTCATTGCAAGAGAGGCAGCAGATACCAGCATTTCACCAGAAACCCAAGCCCACCTTGCCAAGTAACATATGGCTGAGGTGAGAACAGCACTGATTAAAACTGCAAGCAGCAAGGTGCTGAACAAAAACATTAAAAACCATTTTTTTCCTGTAATTTACAAATATGCAAAGTATCAGGTTACTTAAAATTAAGAAGCATTTTGCTTACTAACATGAAACATTACTAATTTGTAATGTATCATTATTAACCAGGTATACAGGTTTCTGTGTCCCTGTGGTTTCATGGCACATGGTGCCAGTCTGGGCAGGTCATTCCTCGGACATCAGAGGGAAGAGCAGGAATAGACAGCACTGCTCCCCTGAGGGTTTCAGCTGCATTCCACTCTCCCCTTCCTAATTTGCCACTCAATAACCTTGGTTTAACCACAGAAGGGCGTATTGTATTCAGAAAACAACAACACACAGAGATACAATGTGTATCAACAAATCAACTGCTTCTGGCCTGCGAGTGTCAGGAACATTTCTGCATCCTGAGCACAGCAAAATTCCAGGACCAGAACCAATTACTACAGCAATTGGTTTTGCATATTTAAAATCTCTTACAGTGCCTACAATAGAAAACATCTTACAGAGTAAGAGGAAATGAACAGGAACAGCCTTGCCAAATAAGTCTTATTCTACAGTTCTGGATGCTGCTCTAGTTGGGCACAGCCAAAGGGGACAGGGGAATATTGGTGAGGAAGAAGATGAAGCAACAGCTTTACAGAGCAAAATATTAAAGACTCCTCGGGAAGGGCCCTGGCAGCAGTCCAGATGTGATGCAGCTGTTCTATTGCTGTCTGAAGGCAAAAGGCACATGACAAATCCTTGTCAGTGCTGCACAGAGGCAGCCTGGGACAGCTGGTGACTGGCAAGGCACCAGTTCCAGAGCAGTGCTCACAGCAGGCTGAGCTCACCCACCTGCTCTGACACAGCAGTGCTCAGCACATGCCCAACACACAGCTCACATGCAGCTCTGCAGCAGGGGCCAGCTACTCCTCCCGAGCAAGGACTCTGCTGCTGGGAGCTGAGCAGCTCACTAAGCACTTGTGGTCCATGTGGCAGAATTACCTCACCTCAGGAAGATGAGCTGAGGTGGGAGGGGTGGGGAAAACAGCATTCAAGAAGTACACCAGTAAAACCAGTCAGATAAACCCAGTTTCAGGTTACATTAATAACCCAACACTTGCCACAGATCTGAATGGTGGGATTTGGTAAAGAGGCTTAGTCAGGACCTAACAACAGCATTGACAAGGCATTTGGGTTCTCAAAGACCAGCCTTAGGCTACTACAAAGGGAGCACCCACTTCTCTCACATCCAGTTACGGACAACTGCAGGAATTCAGGTGTGTCAGACTCCCATGAACCCAAAAGGAACAGTCCTGCTCTAGAACTGCAGCCTCCCTTCCTGCTTAGCAGCCCCTGGGGAAGATGGGACCCCGGGGTGCTCTCACCTCTCCCACAGGCCTGCAGTCACAGCTGGAGCAGAATTTGCCATGAGCACACATCTGGCATCCAGCCTCCAGCTGGAGTCCAGCACTTCCAAAGGAGTAAGAAGGAGCACTCAGAAGGCACCTGTGGCAGCTACAGAGGCAAAAACAGCCCTTCAAGCTCTCCCCATGCCCAGCTGCCCTCAGCACCTGCCTCACATACCCGGGTTCTGGGCCTTGTAGGTGAGGATCTCTGCTGCCAACCTCTGGGGGTCCAGCAGCCGGGGGAAGCGGCTCATCACAGCATCCACCAGGTGCGGGTGGAAGATGCCACAGAGCTTGACGTGCACATTGGCCCTCTCCTCAGCAAACTGCTCTGAGCCAGCCCAGGGCCCTGAGTCCCCGTAGGCCGGCCCCGGGGCTCTCTGCACCGCACGGGGGTCACGCACGCCCGGGGATCTCACCTGGGGCAGCGGGTACGGCTCAGACCAGAACTCCTGAGAGTGGGGCAGGGCAGCACTGAACTCAGCAGGCAGGCTGTACTGCCCTGCAGTACCTGGGTGCACAGGTACTCCATAGCCTGAGAGAGAATGGGGTGCCCCTGAGTGAGGCATCTCAGGGCTGTACTGCAAGAAGCTAGCACCAGAGGAAGAAGATTTATGGGAGCTGTGCTTGTAAGAGACCAGACCGTTCTGCTCTAGGCTGGGAGAATGTGGGTAGATGGGTCTCTGCCTACCACAGGTGCAGACGGCCACCTGCTCCGCATGGGAATGGTCACAGTGACTGGTACATCTGTGAGGCCACATGTCAGACAGCTGGTTCTCCAGGGACCCAATGCCTGAGTCGAGACGCTCCTGAGAGATGTAAGACAGAGAGTCCATGTGAGGCTGCTGGTACCTGTCAGGGGAGACACTGCCTGACACACAGCCTTTGGCCTGAAGCGGAACGTCACTGGCCTTGGCTTTGTGGGCCAAGCTCTTCCTCTCTGCAGTGACCTTCTGCAAAGAGCTTTTGTCGCTCTCTGTGGGCACAGAGCACAAGAGCTCTGCCTGGGAACCCCTTTTGCCCTTTTTCTCCTCCTTGGAGCTGGTACTTCTGGTTGGAGACAGCCTTGCGTTGGCACGGAGTTCATCAGCCAATGAGCGCTGGGGCTGGTTGATCCTTTCAGGATGGTAGAATTTACACTTAATTCCATAGGTGCATTTTTTCCCTGTAAGGAAAGCCAGAGCATGGAGTCACCAGCTGGACTTGACTAGATTATGAATGACTCTTGCACAGACACCTTGTTCTTCCCATAGAGAAGGCACGTCTTACCATAAGGGCATTGCTGTTTCTTGTGTTCTGGAATTACAGGTTTCTTCCTGAGGAAGTTATCCAGGCTGGGGCCATGACGCCCTAAGGGATCATCTGGAGGCATAAACCTAAAGAAAAACAAGTCTCAGTCAGAAGCAGTTCACTTTTTTGAGTTGAAGTTTGGTTTCTTCTCAAAGCCTCCTATTTCACTGAAGATCAAACGTTATCTGAGCCCCACAAAGCTCTCCCATTTCCCACAGAGATAACCCTCCTGCCACCCAGTCCACATCAGCACAAAATGCTTCCCTTCAGGCACAGAAGAGGTTCAATGCTTGGTTGCTGACCAGAATTGGTACCTGCTGCTGAGCCTGCTAATAATTGCCCTGTGAGGAAATTGCACCCTGAAGCTCTCAGCTCCAAACTAGGAGCAGCTACTAAGATGCCACCAACTTCAACCTACAGCTTTTCTTTATTCCTTTACAAGCATTTTCCCCTTTTCATGCACTACTTGCTGTTGCTTCATTAGAACAAGCCCAGCAGGCTCACGCAGCTCGCTCTCAGAAGCCCAGGAAGAGGCGAGCGTACTTGTCATTAACGAAGGAGTACATCAGCAGGCGCTCCTCGATGAACTTCTTCCACTCGGGCCGCTCGTTCTGCAGGTCCCGGTAGGTGTCGTTGGACACGACGATGCCGTCGGACTCGTGGGCCAGTTTCACGATGAAGCGGTCGTCGTAGCACACCACGCGCTTGCCCCCGACCCGCCGCGATGGCGTGAACACCAGGATCTTCTTCTTCTCCAGGTCACGCAGGATGTACTGGTCTGGAGCAAACACAACTGTGAGCGCACCCCTGCACAGCCCAAAAGGTGTTCACATGGATAAAGGTACGTTGTAAACCAACAACAACAAAAAAATTTGTGTGAAGTCATGCCATCTCTCCAGAACCCAGACTGTACACAACCCTGCTCATCGCTGTTCTGAGTTACTCAGAATCTCAGCTCTTTGCAAACTCCCCTCAATTTGAATAATTCTGGCTAAATATGTTTCAGTTAAATACAAAGCACAAAGTGTGGCCCTGCAGGAGGAAAAAAAAAAAGAGAAATAAAAGACAAGAAGTTAGGAAGCAGAGCAGTATTACAGTCCTTGTTTTCTGAATTATTCCAACTGATTCAGGCAAAAGCTGGCTTAGGGGAGAAGTTAATGACTAATTCTCCCTGGTCAGTTCAGCTCATTGCATCTCCTACTACTCAGACTTTCCATTCTGAAGTTAATTACTGACTTAGCCAGAACTCTGCAAGCTCACTAAGTGACAGAGCAGTCAGCCTGAAAAGCTACTTTTGGTTTTCATATTTACACACCTGTTATGAGTACATCTGGTCGGGGCTGCTCCTTCCTCCATGATGGCACAAAGACTGTAATATCCTTGTGTCCCCTGTCCCAGAACCACTGGACAGCCAGAAGGATACCTCGGCAGGAGAACACTTCTTTATTCCCATGGCTGCAAAGGAGAAAATTAAGACTTTAATTCCTTCATGACTCAGTACAGGCTAGTCAGGCAATGCATAGAGCAAAGGGAGCCAGAAACTAGGGCAAGCTTCAGTAAAGTGTTGAGGAGCAAACACAGATGCTTGTCCTGTGTAACAACGTCCTCACTCAGACATGCCCAGCATCCCTGTTCATTTCAGCACCTCAGTAAACACCCAAATACCCACTGGAAGGGAGGGAAAACAGCAGCTGTAACTGTTGCAGCTGCTCTGAAATAGCCTCTGCTTCAACCCTGGACTTATAAAGGTTATTTTTAGCCCAGAGCACAATGTGATCCGAAACCCTTTTGTGCTACTCTGACAGCTAATGCCAGTGGCTGTTTCCTGCCAGGGTGCACTGTACTCTCACTAGGGGTTTGCCTGCAAAGTTGTTCTGATCACTTCAGGAAGACAAGATATTTCATGCACTCTCACCTCAAGGAAAGAAGATTCATTCCATGATGCCTCAAAACCTAATCTACAAATTCACTATTTGGACAAAATGGTAACACCTCCTGTGATCAGTGCTGGATGAGTGAACAGCTCACGGCAGTTGGAGAACAGAGTCTGACAGCCTTGTCAGAAGCCATGTACTGATACAAAAAGTTTCTTAATTATTCATTAGGCTATATCAATAAGTTTCCAGAACATCTAGGAGGAAGCTACCCCTCCTGTTTTACAAGCACTAGTATTTACAGTGCAATCAGCTCTTCTGCTGATAGTGGTTCTGGCAAACTTTCAACACTTTTATTCCAGCCTGATACGTCACTCTGGGGATCCAATTGCCTGTGTTCTGTGACAGCATTCTGGGAAGATGCACTACTCCAAAGACATCTGCTCTCAGAATTCAGGAAGATTTTCCTCACCTGGGCACTACCTATCCCATATCTTACTCCCACCAGCCAGCTCTTGGCAGACCAGCAGGCGCCTCACCAGAGCCATTCCTGCAGAGGCACCGTTACAGCACCACTACAGAGAAATTTCACTTCCCCTCCCAGCCTCACCCTTTCTTGAAACTACAAACAAAGTTGAACAGCTGTACAAAAGTACTTATTCTAGAAGAACTAAACACTTGGCAACAGAACTAACACCTAAAGAAGCACCTAACATAACTCCAATAAGAACCCTAAATTACAGAAGGCTGACAATCACCATCAAGAGATGCTCTAAAAGTTTTCTCCAATATCAGATGGATTTAGGTATAAAAAGCCAGGCACAGGTTACTGCAACTTTTTAGAGATAAATGTGAAAAACAAATGCTTTTTGGTGGACTATTTTTTGTTTTGGATTGTTGGTTATTTCTTATTTTTTTGAGTCCCTGCTACCAACCCCAAATCTCCAGAAGGCAGCTAATTGGGCTGATCTGATTTGGCAGCAGCCAAGGAAAAATTCCCTTAGAAGGAAGTAAAAGCTAATTTCCACTATGATTTGCATAAGTTTGTCAAGAGCTGTTGAGGGAGGCCACGGTACACACTGCAAATGAATCAGCAGGGAACATCACACCATCAATACAGGAAGTTTCAGAATGGAATTCCCCTTCTAGCAAACTGCTTAAAAAAAGCCGGCCTGCTTCTCTCATGTCAGACCCTGGGCTCTGGCCCACCCTGACTCACAGCTGCTGTGACTTCCCCTCTGCATAGTAGGGTAACTTTCACCAGTAAAAGGCTCCTCATTAGCAAACACAGCCAATCCTGCTGTTAAAGCCCAAGCACTTATCCAAGATAAACTTTGCTGCCAAAGTCACTTATCAGCCTGGGCTCACAATAGGCCATTTTCCACAGCGTTCCCAGAGCTGTGGAGAGGGTAAGAACCAGAACAGGTTCTCTTGAGGGACACCAGGCACGGCTTTCACTCTCCAGCCTCGTTCCACTGCCATCACCATTCCTCATTTGCCCCGAGACTCGTTGGCACAGTACCTTGTGCCCTGTCTTTTCTCAGAAGTGTCAGCCAGGGCTTGGAGAAAACCACACCTGCAAACAAACCTCCACACAGCACTTTCACCTCAGACAAACTGCAACCCACACGGCACCTCCACCTGCACCCAGGGTTATTTTTTATAAAATCTGAATACACAAACATAAGCAACAAAGGAGGCAGCTTCTGAGCTACAACAGAAAGAAGCTTTCAGAACCCAATTCAGAACTCCAAGAGCCCAAAACCCCTGCTGTGCAGAGGTAGGGAATGCATACTGCTGGAGTTGGGGTGAGGATAAGCAATGCTCACCCACTGTGGGAGCAAGAGCCAGGGTGAAAATTTGGGACATCACTCCAATAAATAAATATCCAGCCCTGAGATTCTGGATGCTTCATGTATCCAACAGGACCTGCTCCAGCAACAGTGGGACACAGGAGATGCTGAGGATGAGCCACAACCCTGGCTTGGTGACACCTTTGACGTCTAATCATTCTCTGCCTTGTACAGAAATCCACCAAAACACAAGAGGCACAGTTTGGAGAGACAGGTCTCCAGTGGAGCTCCCTATTACAAAGCCATCTCTAATTAACCCTGTAATTATTTATTGAGCAAGTTCCTGCTACAGAAACTTAGACAAAGCCACTAGTTAAGAGGACAACGTCTCTTCAGTTATCCCCTGAGCGCCAGAGGAGGAAACGTCTGTTTCAAAGGAAGCACTGCTGCCCTCATCATTGCCCCGTGACTGGTGACTCCGGGCAAAGAGAGCCGTGCCAAGACCGGCCCGCACCGGCAAACGCGGGTGCTGCGTGTTGGACAGGCACCTCAGGAAGTACTACCAGCCCCCTTCCAAGCACCCAGAAGCGGCTGCTTTGGGAGAGCGACCAACTTTCCGTCTTCGAGCTCCGTGCGCCCGGCAGAGCTCACGCCCAGAGGTCACACAGCGACAGCCCCGCGCCCAGCCCAGACGCACCTCATGGCCACGTTGCTGCCATCGATGACGATGGGCTTCAGGTTGTCGCTCTCCGTTTCCTCGGGGCCGGGCGCCGGGGACTTGTTGCCGGCACCGCCCCGAGGGACCAGCGGGGCCTCGCCGGGCTCGGGCGGAGCCTCGGGGCCGTCCCGCTCGGCCGGGCCGTGCTTCACCAGCTCCCCCAGCACCGTGTTGGTGTCGGCGCCCAGGCCCAGCTTCTGCAGCACGACGCGGATCTCCTCCGAGGAGTAGCCGAGCTTGCGGAAGAAATCCACCTTCAGCTGC
>VXAC01006907.1:372022-447808 GCA_013399225.1 Rhipidura dahli | reverse complement strand
TCCCGGGCTGAGTGGGGCCGGCGAGGCGGGGCCGGGGCACCGCCAGGGGATGGGCTCCCCGACACGCGTTCCTTGCAGCGCCTGGATCCCAGCGATGCAGGTGGCCCTGATTCAGCCAGGGGTGGCTTATCAAGCCGGGCGTGCAGAGGAGATAAGCGCTGTCAGAAAGCATCTGTCACCCGCTAGCACCTGTCCCTCGCCAAGCGCTAAGCCGTGCGTGCGGACTGTGTGGAACTGCAGGGGTTAAAATCTGCATTGTGAAACGTGCAAAAACTTCACATCTCTGACTTCTGATTAATCGTGCCTAAAGAGTTTAATGAGGGTAGTTGCAAATTTGCTTCCCCGAGGCCATGTACTGGAGCCCAACTCAGGAGTGAGGAACTCTCCCAGTTACAGGAATGCATTTGCATTCATCTTCCTTGTGGTTACCCCGAAACAATCATTTTTCCTTGTCTCTGGCCATGTCTGAAACCGCACTGTGTGCTCAACAGTAACACACACAGAGAGCGAGATTCAGATCAGAGATAATCCTCACTCAGTTCTTAAGTAGGTGCTTTCCCAACACTTCTTTCCCTTGGAATCTACTCCAGTCGGCATGAATTTAAGCATTGTTTGTGTGCTATTGCTTCCAGATTAAAGTCTATTGCACCAGAAAGTATGGCTACAGATGTACTTATAGGAAATACCCCAAGGAAGATGCACAAAGCTGAATCTCCTGATTTATGCCAAGCAGTGACAGCAGCCACATGGCTCTAATTTGGTGAAAGAGAAGCCAGGACAGAGGGAGGCTGTTGGCTTCTCCACCTGAAAAGTCAGAGGAGTCACGTGCTGGTCACACCTCAAAGCTCCTCATGGGTGATTTTGACTATTTTTATTTTTCCTTTTCACGTTTGCTAGCTGCTTTGCTATTTCTGGTACTGCAAGGGCTATGGTGGAGGCTGCAGCTTCTGAGGATATGAAGATTCACAGAACAAAACCTTTGCTGGGATCACGGACTCACTTCACCACCATGTACAAGGCAAGAGGCTGCTTCTTCTGGCCAGTGCTGTGCCCACAGCAGGGCAGCTGCATCATCCCCTCTCTGCGGTGGGACAGGCTGTCAGCTGGCACTGCCTCCATCCATCTGCGACACATCCGTGGCCACAGGAGAGAGGTGGAAATCCCCATCACAGCACAAGACAGCACTGGGCTGTTCCAAGGAAGAACCTGTGAGACCGAGGGGAGGACAGGGGCAGGCAAGATGCCCTCAAGATGGTCCTTAAGAGCAGCCAGCAGCATCTCATCCTGCCGAGTTGGGAATTCTAGTATGCAAAAAAGGAACTAAAGCATCCAGGGGACCCCAAGGTGCTCTGTGACAGCAGGAGCCCTATCCCATGGATGGGCTCAGTCTCTCCCAGTCCTCCACCTCCATCCACTTCTCTGCTGACTCAGTGCTAGCTTTCCTCCAGCCTGGTTCCTTGTTCATGAACAAGTCTCATGGTTTCCTGATGTCACATTTTTCTAGGGATTACCACCCCCAGGTCCTGGATTTTAAAGGAAGAGCTTGTCCTCTGGCTGAGCCTTTCATCTCCCACTCATACATTTAACACAGTCAAAATAGGTGATATTCAAGGATCCTATTATCTGCTGGTGGGGAAGAAGCTGGCCTCATGCCAGTTCCTTGGGAAGAGATGCCAGCACTTTTCAACTCCTGCTAACCAGCAGCCCTGTCAGCAAAGTGGCCCTGGACCTGGCTGCTTACCTATGGAAGCTCAAGGCAGCTAACTCACTTCTAAAAAAGGACTAATTAAACCTCATTTATAAAAGCCGATGTGGGACCATTATCTTTATTAAAGACAATTTAAATGGCCTTATTTAGTAGCATTTGGGAGTAAATTAAACTGAATTAAGGCCACTTTAATTCTGAATGAGAATTTAATGCAGAATTTTAATGGTCTACTTTAGATTTAGTTAATTCAATTTAATTTTCTTAAGAATCTTATATAGACAAACACTGAGAAATAAGGTACCTCCTAAGGTACCTGCTCCAAGCTGAGCTCATTCCTCAGCTTCTCTGGGAGCTGATAGGGCTGGGACTGCCTTGGGATCTGTGTGTGTCTGACAGCTTTGGTGTCCTAAATGCCTTGCTCATCTGTGGAGTGACCTGATGGCTCACCTCACTGCACTCACCTACCTGTGCTTCTGGTGACGAGCTGAATTCTCCTATCACCTGCAACTGGATTCAAGAGGCTCACAGAGCTGCCTCTGGATTTTCTTTTACAGCAAGCAGTATAATTTATAACAGAGGACTCAGAACATTCTGGAATAAAAGGAAAAACAAATGGTGATTTATGCCCTTTCTTTGGAAAAGGGTCACCGTGCCTCACGAGGAAAGCCAAGCAGTAATGCTGGAAGCAAAGCTGAACAACATCCCTTTATGGCAGTTTGTTTTCACAGTGCAGCCACTCAGGTTCATGGAGATGCTACCTGAGAGACCATCTGCTGCTCTGGCTGGCCTTGATAAAGAATTCTTGTCTCTGATGGCAGCACCACTGTGGGTTGCTGGAGCAAAAGCCCACCAGCTGAGCAAAGCCCCATGTTGGACACATGCCCAGTGGAGGCACTGGGGGGAGGTTACTCCCACTCGTGTGTTGGGGCAGGATCTCCTGGCCTCCAGACCCTGGTGCTGTGTGCTGCAGTGATTGCAGAGGAGAAATGGAGCTTAGGTCTTTTCAGAAAAAAGGGAAATGTAGCAAGAGAGGACTAGAGGAGAAGCTTATCAAGAATGTGCAGAGCTCATGTTTGGAGTCTGGATACCTGCAGTCCTTGTCACACTGCTTGAGGTCCTTCCAGTGCTGCCCTCACCCATGAGTATGGGATTCCTATGCAGCTGCGGACAAGTAGATGGATTTTTCTCTGGAACATTCTATTTTGAACTTATTTCCATGGCTTTTAAGGAGATCCTTATAAGCAGTCTGCAGAGTAACTACTCCCTGAGTAGCCCAAGGGCTCCTTGCAGAGCAGGCAGGTTTCTGAGCTCTGGAGGAGAGTGCATGCTCCCAAGGGACCATACTAAAGAAATTTATTTGCATGTCACTGCGTTCCTGACTAGACACAGCCTTGGGTACTCCTCCGAGTAAGCAGCCTTGATCTCTGCCTTTGGTCTTTGTCATTGATGGCATTAAGTTATAGGACGAGCTTATTTCCTCAGTGACAGACGGATTGGGCACACCCTGACAATTTTTTTCTCATGCACTTTCATCAAGGAAAAGAGCCAGGCTTTTGAGGGGCTTTTTGGGCTATAAATCTGTTATTGTTGAGGGCTGGAGTGACAGAAGCAGCAGAAGCCTCACCATCACCTTGGCTGTCTCCAGGGCTGTGTGGGGTCTCAGCTGAGCCTGGGAAAGCAGCTCCTCCACACCCCTGTGCCAAATCCAGGGGGAAACAGTCCCACACTGTCTCTGCCCAGGATGCATCAGGGATTCAATATCTGCTGATTCCTCCCCTCTGTGATCACCTCACCCCCCAGCATCATGTCTAGCAGCAGTACCCAGGGCATCCACACTCCACCAGCCCCCTCTGTTCTGAAGCAGCACTCCTGGCTCACCAGGCAACCTCAGCTTTCCAGCAGCTAGGTCAAGAGCAGAGAGAAGCAACAAATTCAAGTAATAAATAATGCTGAGGAAAACCGGGCAATTGCGCAAGTGCTTGTGACAGCAGCATTTACTGTTTTGCTAAGCTCTTCCCAGCTGTGGCCTCTCTGCCAGAAAATGTCAGCAGTCCCCTTATCCAGAAATATCCCTGCCTGCTCAGCCCCAGTTTAGTTTGGACGCAGTGTCTGCAGCTCTGGATTTGCTGTTCTCTAACATGCCTGGGAGCATTCGCTACTTTCAGAATGAAAAGAATAACAGAAGTTGAACAAACACTTCATGGTATTAATGTAAGATATTTAAATAGGCAGTCACAGAATATTTTATCCCACCCAGAGCAATGTGAAGAGCAGAAGATTTTTGCCTATTGCTAAGCAAATACCTCCTAAGAAGTCACATCCATCTGGGAAGTGGTTTTTGTTCTAAGGAACTGAAAACAGAGCAGGAGTGTCTGCTCTGGGCACCCAGGGAGTCAGGGAAGGACGTGGCAGCCCTGCTGAGGTCCCAAACCCGATGGTTAATTCCTGGACAACTTTGGGACCTTCTCTGCTAAGTGGGCTCATTGTGAATCTCTCAGGACACAGGCCGGGTTTCCCCATGTCAGGAAAATTAATCCACAAACACCAGAGGTTTATGTCCAAAAAGGAGGCAGAGGATTCCCGTTACTTTATTTGAATAAAGGGAGAGGCCGTGGGGCATTTCCCCTGGGGTCTTTCAAATTTTTGGAGGACGAAGCCTCCTTTTTATCCCAATTTCCCACCTGTATTTCCCTTTCTCTTTCCCCACTGGCTGAGGTACTCGAGAGGTACAGAATTCCCGAAATGTCCAATACCTAAGGTTCCCTTCTAATGTATAACACCCCCTTTTTTTAGTTCTCATTGAATTTTATGGTTTTCCCATTGTTTTTTTCATCTCTCAATATCCAATTTCCTTTTTCAGCAGACCTACAGTTTGTTTGTAGAGACAAATCCCTTTCCATTCATCAATCAGTGGAACCCTTCTCATTGTTTCTTTTTATCTCTCAGTGCTAATTTCATCAACCAGCAGACCCAGAGCTTGTTTGTAAAGACAAGTCTCTCATTCCTTTCACCCAGTTGTTAGGAATGAGAGGTCTTGGCTCTGACCACACATTGCTTGTCCAAGAAATTAATTTCCTCCTTCTCTGGGCCGGGTCAGTGGGGTCAGCAAAGAGCCTGGCCTGTGCAATATGGGGCAGTGTTGGAATCCTGGGTTTTACGTTTATGGAACATAGTAATGCATATTGTAATGAAATGTGTATGCATGAGACAAGATGGAGGATTTTGGGTGTGGGTTAGTCCTCCTTCTTTCTTCTTTCTTCTTCACAAATCTGAGTGTTTTGTCATTGGGTCAAAAATCCTGCAATGCGGGTCAGAAATTAATAGTTACTGGTTTATAAGTAGAAATACATTTGTTGGCATTTCATAATTGGATNCAGTGGAACCCTTCTCATTGTTTCTTTTTATCTCTCAGTGCTAATTTCATCAACCAGCAGACCCAGAGCTTGTTTGTAAAGACAAGTCTCTCATTCCTTTCACCCAGTTGTTAGGAATGAGAGGTCTTGGCTCTGACCACACATTGCTTGTCCAAGAAATTAATTTCCTCCTTCTCTGGGCCGGGTCAGTGGGGTCAGCAAAGAGCCTGGCCTGTGCAATATGGGGCAGTGTTGGAATCCTGGGTTTTACGTTTATGGAACATAGTAATGCATATTGTAATGAAATGTGTATGCATGAGACAAGATGGAGGATTTTGGGTGTGGGTTAGTCCTCCTTCTTTCTTCTTTCTTCTTCACAAATCTGAGTGTTTTGTCATTGGGTCAAAAATCCTGCAATGCGGGTCAGAAATTAATAGTTACTGGTTTATAAGTAGAAATACATTTGTTGGCATTTCATAATTGGATAGACTGGACTTTAAATGGCCTTGGAAGTGAGAGCTCGGGGCCATTTTTGCCATTTTCCACGTTGTTAAATCAGAGGCACATCCCATGCAGGAATGCCATAGATAGGAATATAATAAACATCTGCTTAGAAGAAAAATCCCGCGCCACCTGCCTTTTACTTCCAAACCCTAAGTAAAAGAATTCGCGATGTCCAGAAACAAAACGAATAATAAGAGACTTTTTTTTTAACAGGGAAGCTCAATGTGGGGCAGCGCAATGTGGGGCAGCGCCGACCCTCCCACGGCACGGATGTGTGTCAGCGGGGCACCGGCACAAACAGCCGCAGCTCCGCTCGCGGCTCCGTGATGTCAGCGGCCGGTCCGATATGACTCAGGAGGTGTCAGCCCTGCGGCAAGGCAGGGGCCAGGAGGTCTTCTCAGGGTACACCTGGAGAAGGTGTTAAGCGGCCCACGGAGCCGGGGAAAGGTCGTTCCCCATGCCTGGCACGGCCCCCAGCGCGGACAAGCGCTGAGCTGCGCGGGAGCGGAGGGGAGCGCCGCGTTCGCACCGCTCTCGGCGGTTGTGCAACGACGCAGCCGAGCAAACAGGAGCGGCCTCTCCCTCCCTCCGCTCGCTCTGCTGTGGGAGCAAGCCGGCAAAGTGAGGCAAGACCGTGCTTTCGCTGCCTTCGGCTGGGGATTTCCCCGGCGCGAGGCGGGACGTGCTGATGTGGGGCTGGAGCAGAGCCGGACTCTGCCTGCTGCTGGGGAGATGGGGATTTGCGCGGTGTCCGGGGCACGGGGAGCTCCTCTGGCACAGCACCGTACTCAGGATGCTGTGGCTGGCGGCTTGGGCCACTGCCACCCCCAGCCCCAATCCTGGTCCTGCTGCTGTGCCACGGTGGGAGAGCCCAGCCCGGCCTCAGCCTGTCTTTCCACTTTTACACAATCGTGTGCAGAAGTGATGCATTCATTGCAAAACAGCTTCTGGAGTGGAGACTCAAGAGACACAACATTGAGTATGTGGGATCTGAGGTCTGTTTGTCAGACAGTTTCAGTTAAGACTCGCCAGTCTTAACATCCTCCCAAGCCCACACACCTGATTCACAGCTGACATCAAGCAAAGGGGGTGATTGCTCTTTTGTTTTGCTCTTTGGGACAACTACCCCTTTCCTAAGAATCAGATTTGCTTTCTCAGCCTTCCACCTAGAGGCCTAAGCAAGGCTTTACAGTTTAGTCTAAATGTTTTGGTTGATTGTCCCAGCTTTATGGAACGAGCATTTGGGATGAGAAGGATGATGTGGTGCAGAGAGCAGGTGAATGAGAGGCCAAGGCTGGTTCATGCCACTTCCAGTCCTGCTGATAAACGCATGTTCTTCACTGGGAAAACTTGTCTGTCCAACCTGATTTGCAGAAGTGAAAACTTGTCCTTTGGTTTATAATCTTAAATTCTCTCTACGGTAACTACCAGCAAATTCCAACCGGATGGAGCAGGAGGTGGATCTGGTGTGCCTCATCCCTGTCCCTGTTGGTGATCCTGCCTCTTTGCAAACCCGGAAGAGCAGCACATTTTTCTTTTCCTCCCTGCTCCATGCAGTGTTTCTGTGAAGGTAGAAAGTTGCCCATTTACCAGCAATAATTGCATTTCGGTAGAAAACATGTTTCCATGAAAACAGGAGGCTGGCTTTTGGTTCCCATTTAGGTTTACTTTAACAGACACTCATTAATGTGCTGATGAAATTAAGGGAAAAACCTGTGCATGCAACAGCTACTTAAGAACCATGAACAGCAGTGGCCCAGCAGCTTGCTCTGACTCCTCAGGAGTGTGCCATGTCTTGCCAGCAGCCTCATTTCCTGGGGTTTGCTGTTGTCACACACTTTGGGTTGCTTCTGCACAATCCCCATGGTCCTGCAGGAGGGTCTGCAGAACTGCCCAGAGCTTCCTGGAGAGGAATGCTGTGGGGATTGGGGGTCTGGAATTTCCAAAATAATGTCTTGACTATTCCCGAAGGGGAAAGTTGAGCAACTCCCATTGCAGTGCTGCTGGGCTGGCTCAGTGCTCTGAGCATCACCGGGTGACAGTGCGATGAAAGACTCCTGAGCAGTAAATACCGTTCCATTTAACATGACTATAAATAATCCATGCCAATAACCTGTTGCAGCTTAAGGCATTTAAAAAAAAATCTCTATCTTTTCATAATTCTCTGTAATAATAGTGAAATGACCTTTAAAATGGCAGTGGGTGGAAAAATTATGCAATGCTCAATAGCAATTCAGCAACTGCTGAGGAACATTGAAAATCAAGTAGAAAAAACTCACTTTGATGTTAAGGGAAGTGAAGCAATCAAGTCTGAAGCTGGAAGTTTGTTCTTAATTTGTGCTGATTTACAGATCTCATTGGGCAGAATAAATATGGGATCACTGAGCACCCAGGGGATCAGCCAACACCTCCCTGTGCACAGGAGCTTCCACTGGCCTCAGCTCCCTTTGTGCTCAGCGGTCACAGCTGCTCCAGAGCAAGGGACAGCAGAGTGGTGGCAACAAGTTTGCTTTGCCATGACCAGCAGCTGTTGGAAAGTGGTTGAAGCTTCTGAGGACTTTGGTCCTTCTGAGGGTCCCTCATGAGGAGCTGGATAAATCCCCTGTGTGTGTGTCTGACAGACGGGGCTGGAGAGGAAGGAGCTGCTCCTCTTCCCCTTACCCACCTGCCAGGCAGCAAACAGCCCCTCTGCTCTTGTTGTTTTGAGAACTGATGGTTTCGCCGTGCCAGCATCAGCAGGGCTGGGGACACGCAGGGCTGGGGATGCTCACAGCTGCTGTGTCCCTCTCCTGCACGCTTCACTGCAGATACCCTGAGGCAAGCAGTGGTGGGTGGCACAGGGGACAGAAGCGCTGGCGGGTGACAGAGGCCAGGCCAGGCAGAGCCTGCAGCGTCCTGGGAGAGGAGCTATTGCTGCGCCGCGCTGGCACAGCCTCCTTGCTGGTATCGCCACTTCGCAGCCTTGAGCTGGGTTTGATCCCTACAATACGTGGGATTTATCTCTCTCACTTTCATGTGCCTTTAAGGAAACACCACTTTTTATCTCATTTCTGCTGCTTTTTATCATCACAAAGAGTTTTTAATGAAATGAGAAAGTGTCTGTTTCTGCAGGCCAGCGTGGCGTGGGTAATTTCAATATAAAACAAACAAGGCAGCTTTCAAAATTAAAATTTTATGTGTGGCGTTTTCTCATTTAACGGAATGCACAAAGACGGGCAAAACCAATTAACGGGAGGTTGAGACTCAGCAATTGGCAAAATTAAACAACAGGACTCTGAAAATTGAATGATTTTTTCAAAGAAAGTTGGAGAAGGGAATGGAGAGGAGAGAGGAAGCAAGGCTGTGATCAAAAATCCACCATCTCTGAAAAATAAGCGCAGACAAATTGCTTCTTAACTCATGTTCTTTAGGCAGGCTCCAGAGCCTCACAGGCCAGGTAGAAACATTGGGGAATGGCATAGTCTGCAAACACCAACTTTGAGGGAGGGCTGGGGATGTCCCAAGTCAGGGCCTGGGTGCTGTGAGTGGCAGGAGAGGTTGGCTCCCAAAATGTACCTGGCCCAGAGCAGCAGCTTGTGTCAGGTGCAGGGCTCCTCTAACGACCCTTCAGGAGAGGGCTGCTTCCATCCCCAGATTTCCCTCTGCTTCCAAATCCCCTTCCACCAAGATAAAAATCAGTTCCAGCAGGAGTTAAGCTGGAGGCAAGAAGGAAACCAAGAAGGGGAGGCTGGAGGTGTCTGAGCAGGAGCAGAGGCAGCCTCTGCCACCAGTGCATGGCCCTGCTCCTGCACGGGGCTGTGATCAGAGGAACACTGTGGGGGCTCCAGATGAACTGTCTTAAAAGAGAGGAAGAGTGGAATTAAGGTTAATCACTTGCTATCAACCATCAACTGGGGCTGTGCCTGCAGGGTTCAGGATTTACAGTCCCTGGGAGCCAACCTGAGCTGGGCTCTGATTGCTGCAATCACTGCAGAATGGGGCTAGGGCTTATTTGCCTGTTTAGCTCATGATTTGTGGTGTGAAGTGCTGAATTCTTTAAGGTCACAAAGTGTCTGGACCTTAGTTGACCAGGAATTTAGGCCTGCTGGACTAAGCTGCAAGGCTGAGTCCTGCCTCATCACACAAGTGAGTCAAGATTACCTTTTGGTGTGCTGCCTTTTGCTGGAGCCACAGAGATCACAGGGGGAGAGTCGGTCTGCCTGGTGAATGAAATGTGGAGCACCATTATTCCCTGTGCTTCCAGCTCTGGTTTTCACAGAGTGACTGATGGAGAAGGCAAAAGTCACTTTTGCCAATGAGGGGCAGCAGCCATCCAGCCTTGCACGTGGCTCCTTGCATGCAGCTGCTCAGCTGCGTTTCTTAAAAGGAGATGCAATTCTTGGGGGGAAACAGTTGGGAAGGGATGTGCTGAACACCCATAGCAGCCTGGGCAGAAAGAGATCATGCACTTTGCACTCACTTATGTAGGAGATAGAGCTAATGTGATACTATTTTGGCTCAACACTATTTGTGGCTGACAGTCTGAAGGTGCCAGATGAAAGGAGGGAGCTCTAGGCCTGGGTCTGGAGGGCAACACCACTTCCAACCAGCAGGAATCACCCAGTGGCTCTGGCAGCTGCTGGTTCAGCCTTGCCATGGGAGCACCTGGAGAGTGGCATAGGGCTCCCTGGGGCATGGGCATGGAGCAGGAAGCTCCTGGGTCTGAGAAATGAAACTTCACTGAAAGGAGAAAAGCATGGCTGTGGAAAGAGAGGAGCAAGCTGCCAAACCAGGTAATCCATCTCCGGAGCGTCTGCGTCAAGATGATTCATGTCTTCCAATTTACTCCCAGCTCAAATCTAAAGTAAATCAGCCCAGACTGTTCCCGCCCTGTGCCAGGACATGGTGTCAGTGTGGAGAACATCCCATCCCGCCCATCCATCTCGCTGGGCTCACAGCTCCCAACTTTAAAGTGTGTCCTTCACAATTAGAGCCAAACTGTTTGTTTGTTGATAGGTGACGGGAGGAGAGGAGGCGCCCTGAGAAGCAAGATGGGATGTGAAAAGGGATGATGAGAATGGATTTTTTTTTTTAATATGCTGCTCAGTTGTTTTCCTGCAGCAAATCCTTCCACAGGAGAATAGCCCAGGAAGATCATTATCAATATTAGTTCCCACTTGTAATAAGAAAGCTGTCCAAAGTCTTAATTACCTTTTAAAACGATTTACAATTCTCCTGCCTCCAATCTGTGGCCTCTCTGCCAGCCCAGCCTCCACCAGCAGCCTGGAGCCAGCTCTGGTGCCACAGAGGGGTGTGACCCGTGGGGAGAAGGAAACATGGAACAGATCAGTGCACCCCTGTGCAGAGCCTCTGGTGGGGAGTGGGATGGCCCCTGTGCCCTAGCAGAGCCCCCCAGGACAGCCTGCGTGGCAGGAGGAGCTGCAGGAACACAGATTCTGGCTGTTCCCTTGCACTGCCATCCCACACTTCCAGCAATTCCAGAAATTACAGCTAATTTCTGCCACGGGGCCAGGGTGCTGAGGGAAGGCAGGCTGGGAGGTGCCTCAGTCCCGCCGTCAGTGGGAGCAGATTGTGTCCCCCCCAAGCTGCTCCTGCTGCCCACAGATCCTCTGCTGGAGGGACTGGACAAAGCAGGTTGTGGCTCTGCTGCTGCCACCCTGCTGTGTCCTGCAGCCTGGGGGGCTCAGCCATGGGGTCTGGGGGGATGTGGGTGAAGAACAGCTCTGGCTGCAGACCTGGGAGCAGTGACAGCTCTGAGTCTGCTAACGAGGCAGAGACATTTTAAGCACTAATTCACTTTATGATGAGAGTGCTGCTCCTACTCAGATTAAGTATTTATCTACTTGTTTAATGCAAATCAATAACTGAATAACTGCTTGATGGGTTGGTGGCATTTGTGGAACTCCGCAGTCATTTGTAAGTCATGTTTTAACGCCCTTCTAATGAGCAATACCAGCTCCTCACCACTCAGGCCATGCACTGAGAGCAATTAACCCAAACACACCATCCTCAGGAGCTTTCCTTGGTGTTCGATCCACTCCTGCCTTCCAGTCCACTCCTTTCCCTGTGTCAGAGCAGCTGAGGGGCTGCAAAGAGCTGGCAGCAAAGCCAAGCCCTAGTTGGGTCTCAGCCCAGTGTTGACAAGGGCTGGGAACTGCTTTGACTTGTCCTCTACCAGGTCTGCTTTTTGCAAGAGCCATAAAAATTATCCCTTAGAGTCTAATTTTAATTTTGCTTCAACTGTTTTGTGCCAATGAGTTTGGAAATTCTTGGACAGTGGGGCCTGCCTGTCTGGGTAAGCTCTGCAGAGCTCAGTTGTGTGTTGTAGGCAAGGCCAGCTTCTGGGTAGGAAAAGAGTCTGGGAGTTTCAAATCCAGGAAAGGGAAGGACTTCAGGGTGCCATCTCACTCCTCTCCTTGCTCCAGGCCCTGCCCAGTTGGCTCTGATGGACATTTTTTGGGTAGTTCCCAAAAGGATTGGTGAAGGAGATGTTTTAGCAGCTCAGGCAGTGCATGCTGCAGACATGGTTCTGGAGTTGTGCCTCCAAAGTGTCCTAGAAAGGGTCCCCAGAAGAACTAATTTCCATCTGGGTTGGGCTTTATGTACTCCAGCCATGTTTAATTTGCTGAATATTTCACATTGCTGCTTTTGGTAGCTCTTCAAACTCCTCAAAAGTGAGAAGAAAAACTTTTCCATCTATTATCTTGGGCCATTTTGCATCTGTTACCCCATGGCTGCAGTCCCAGCGCTGGAGGCACCATATGGCTTGCATTGTTATTAGACACAACACACACAAGGAGCAGCAGGACTGAAAAAATGGTCTGGAATTAAAATTCACCTTGTTGCTAACTGCAGAGTAAATGACTAAGCCAGAGGGACCCCAGTATCACTGCAGTGGGCAGAAGGTGTTTGTTTCTCTGCTGAAGGAGCCCTGAAGTATTTTGATATTTTGTCTGATTTAAAAACACGGGAGTTGCTCCACTTGTGGTGCAGCACAGCTCTGCCTCGTACAGCTAATGAGAGTGGCACAGATACCAGAGTGGTGAAACAGGCCCTAAATACTACTTACATTTTCCATGATACAGGAAATAAGAGTGTTCCTGAAGGGAGCTCCTTCTGGGAAGTACTGACACAGTGAAAATAATCCGCTCATGCAGCAAACCTGCAATTAGAGAGGTACCTGGGTGAGTTGCCTTTCATCCCCAGAAGAACATGCCAGGTTGAGCTGCTCCTCATCCTCGGCAGAACATATCGGGGTGAGCTGCTCCTCATCCTCAGCAGAACACGCCTCAGCCTGGTGTGGATGCTGAAAAGCTTTCAGCAGAGGAATTTTCCAGCTTTCTGCAGCATTCTGTGAGAGCCCTGCTTTTCTCAAGCAAGCTATGAAAAACAGTGAGAGGGTTTTGTAAACGAATTCTCTGTCTTACACCTGCAGCTTGTTTTCCAAGTTTGTTATGGTACATTGGAAAAATATTTTGAAGTGGGTGTTGTAGGGTCTAACCAATCATCTCTGAGAGGTGGATGGTCAGACACCAATAACCTTATGCCATCTTTAAAAACCAAGGTATTTAAGGTATATAAGGTATATAGCTCAGGAAGATCATTATCAATATTAGTTCTCACCTGTAATAAGAAAGTTGTCCAAAGTCCTAATTACCTTTTAAAACTATTTTCAATTCTCCTGCCTCCATCTGTGGCTTCTCTGCCATTCCTTGTTTGCCAAGTTTGTTGTGGTACATTGGAAAAATATTTTGCAATGGGTGTTGTAGGGTCTAGCCAATCATATAAGGTATATAAGCCTGTCTTTAATTAATAAAGCTCTCTCTCTATTCTCCCCAAATTTGAACTTTGTGTCATCATTTCTCTCTGTCCCTGGTATGACAGTGACAGCTTGGGGTAATGGAACTGAAACAGGAGCCTCCCACCTTCCCCCTCTGATTCCATTAGCAGCTGCTCTGCAGTGGGGATGGATGGGTGTTTCTCTGTCTCTGCAGTGAGGACATGGGCAGTGGGCTGTGACACAGCCTGGCATGTGCTCAGGAGCCACCTGCAGCCCACACCTCTCTGCTCAGAGGTAACTGCATCAGCCCAGCCTGTCCACGTTCCCCTCTGTGCCCGGGACGTGGTTCTCTGTGCTGTGCTTGAACCCTGAGCAGCCTGGGGTTTGACAGCAACCATATGGCAGCAGCTGGAGGATGTGTGCCACAAGTGAGATCTCTGAGGGTTTCTGCCTTCACCCTTCTCTGCTCTCCTCTGTATTTGCAGTAGCAGCAGGGCTGGCACTGCCATCAGCATCTCCTGCTACCAGGAAGCTCCCAGCTGCTCGCATGGGGAATGTGCTGTGGAACTTGCTCTGGAAGCTGAAATTCAGCATTAAAGGCTCTGCCTCTCTCTTTGAAGTTGAAGCTAAGAGCAGTTTAAAAACATGGCAGTTTGGGTGGGGGCACAGGAGAACAAACTCTCGAGGTGCGCTGTCACTCTCTGCACTGGGCCAAATGGACCCCAGGATCACATGGATCCCTTCCTTCTTATGGTACCCAAGTCCCAGCAGTTCCCTGTGGCACTGAGGCACCTTCTCTGTCAGGTTCTGTCTGGACAGCACAGGGCTTGGCTTGGATTTCAGCTGTGGCTTCCTGCACTCCATTTTATCCCTCTGCATGGAGGTTTTTTCGAAGACTTGCAGCCTTCTTTGATCTCAGGATTTTGATGTAAATATTGCATGATCCTGCCTCGGCCTCCAGGAAAGCCAGATGTTCAACTGATCAGATTTTAACATCATGTTCAGGAACCCTGAAAAGCACACAAAATAATAAACTTGTTCCAGCATGATGTTTCTCTGTTCAGGATCAAATTCGGGGTTTATTCATTATTCTTGGCAGCTATTGCAGGAGGTAGGGCAGGCAAATAAAGTAGCTGTGGGCTGGGTCTGCATGAGCTGAATGCAACAGGTCACACACAATTAATAGTCAAATCAGTCTGATACAGAGGCATAAAACCCCCAGCCGGCCGGCTCACTGGGTGGAAAGCTGAGTAAGGCTGAGCCCAAGTTTTCCTAGAGTTCCTCATGCTGTTGTTTAGATAAGTTTAAATGAGCTGTGATTAAGCTAATTTCAAGCTAATTAACTCAGAAAGATATTCTCCACTTTTTAAAATTCTAAGTGGTTGTTCATTAGGAGTGAGCGAACGGGTGGAGGCTGCGTCACTGCAGCACAAGGAGCTAAATGCAGCACGAGCAGAGTCATTACTGAAATATGAATATTTGTCATCTAATTAGATGGCATAATTAACGGACTGTTATGGTACTGATGCCATGGGGACGTGTGCCATGTGGGGCGTGGGGAGTTTGTGTCCTGACCCCCTGCTGCCCTCCCGGCACAGGGTCAGTGCTGCCAGACACACCTGGGCTCTGCCCCACTGTGGTGGGAGCAAGCTCTGAGGACAAAGTGGCACTTGGGGACCAGCCCTTGGTCCCCCCTACCCCCAGGAGACCGTGTGGAAGCATCCCTGCTGGCCTGTGCCCAGGGCTCAAGGTCATGCACTCCCCACGTCAGTCTGCTCCAAAACCAAAATGGAAAAGCCCACCCCAGCCCTGCTCCTGGGACACCACGATGCAGCTGCAGCCCAGCGCTGCCAGGGTGATGAAAAATGAATGAAAACAAGATTGGGAGGGGAAGTGGTGGGTCGATCTGGGGAGACAGCTCTGTCTGTGGTTTTGAGCATGAGCCTGGTCATGTTGTTGCTGGATCTAATGGGTTTTGCAGTTCAGTTTCTGGCTCACTGGAGCATCACCTGATTGAAGGCGCAGAGGAAGGACTGGGCCATCCCCACACTGCCACAGCCTTTGGTTCAGGCTGAGCGAGCACTCAGGAGTGAGCAGTGCTGTGGCTGCCTCCCTGTCTGCAGTGGCTGTCAGGCAGGTGGCTTGGAAAAGCCTTTCAGGGAATGTGTTCTGCAGGGACCAGGATCCCTCACCCCACCCCCCTGCACCTTCATGGTCCCCCTCTGCCATTGCCAAATCCCCTTGGGGTTGGCAAAGGTGCTCTGGCTGTGCCTGGCCAGCCCTGCTCCCCTCACACAGAGGCTGAGGCACAGCCACGTGCTGGCAGGAGCGTTTTGTGAGCAGCAGAAGATGCTCAAGTAGGTGGTGACCCCTGCTTTAAAACCCCACAAAGCCCTCACACAGAGCACCACGAGTGCAGCACAGACATCAGCTGTGTATCATCATAGCTCATGAGTTTTCCTTTCCTGCCCAGGTCATTCTGCATTGAATGGAAACCAGAGAGCTCTTGATCCTTACGTCCTTCTCTCCCCAGCTCCTCTTCTGTCAAGTGAAAAACCTGAAAATCCTCGAGCAGGTTATGAAATACAGTTACAATGGAGTGAGAGGCATTCGATTGAAGGATTGATCCCAGCAGCAAAGCCATTCCCCTCTGTTGTGCACATATAAATGAACCTGGACTGTGTGCTGAGCAATGAGCTGCCTCCACAGATGGCTCTTGGCACGAGGAGGGGGCAGGTGCACTCTGTGGCACATTCCCAGGATTCTGGAACCAGACCTGTCCTTTGCATTCTCCTCTCTCATCCCTTGAGAAGGACCAGTGGGACCACGCTGCTTCCTGGCAGGACCAGGGTGGCTCAGCTCTCCCTCTTCCCTTACTCAGAGAATGTGGTGGCCCAGCTTTGGGTTTCCCACTGCCCAGGTCCTTCTAGCACCCCTCAGTGATATTATTGAAATTTCACAGTCACCAGTTTCAGAAATTATTTCTGAAATTTCCACTGCTCTTGAGGCTGTAAGAATTTATCCCTACATTCTCCCCCAGGAACAGGGGAGCAGAGCCACCACCCCCAGCAGCAGGTCCCTCATCTCCTGTCTTCAGACTTCTTTTTTTTTTAATAGGTACAAATATCACTAACACCCTCCCCAGAGCCTGCTGCCCCTTTTCTGTCCCTGTCAGGGAGACGGGAGCTCATCCCACTGGAACTTTAAGTGCAGGATTCCTCCTCCCTCACCTCTGGCTCACACTGCTGCAGGGACACAGTTACTAGCCCAGGCTGTTAGCTCAGCTTAAGTGAAACAGCACAGCACAAGGTGTCTCCAAAGGGGACGATAAATCAATGCTAAAATCTATTTTGCCAAATAACGTGATGATCTTTCCTAGCAAGAGAGGAGAGCCTGTTTGGAACATGCACCAACATGAACTGCTCCTCTCCAGCCTTGCTCTCAAGTCTGCTCAGCCTCACCCGACTGAAGCTGCTGGGTTTGTGCAGCGCAGCTCAGGACAGGGGCTGTGCCATGAGCTCTGTGTACAGTGCTGTGTAGTTTGATGCTAATTTGAGGTAATGAATTAAACTTAAAAGTCATAATCTTCAGCTCTGCAATCTCTCATCTGTGGCTTCGAAGATTTCCAGAAGGTTTAGTGCAAACCAATTCCTCGTGAGAGCTTGTTCATGTGATTAGTAGTGATGAAGGGAAAGGATGCCACCTGATTATTTCATAACTCTCAGAAATGCAAAGAGATTCCCNGAAGCAGCAGCAAAACTGGGGGGGAGAGCAGGAAAACCCAGAGAGTTTTGGGTCTGGCATTGATCTCCAGCAGCCCCTGCCTGGGCAGTGTTGCCCTACAGCACTGCCTTGGGCTGGGGCAATGGCTCTGCTGGCATTACCCAGCCCCTCAGGCTGGGACCCTGGTGCCTCTAGGGATGAATGTCCCTGCTGAGCCCTGCCATGGCCCTTGCAAACCCAAGGCCTCAGTTCAAAGGGGAACAACATAAAAGCTTAAAATGAAGCAAGTGCTTGGTTGGGGAGAGATGAGATTTATTTATTACTGGCATTTCATGAGGGCCTCTTTGGCATCCTGTGAAGTGCAAAGGTCTGGCACTACAGACCCAGGAGAAACTGCTCTTCGTCTGAATGTAATTCATAATAATCATGGCGACATATGGCAAGTGACATTTCAAAGCATCTAAATCTCACCAAGGCACAGGTAGGCTTCCTAATGTAAAATATTCAGCCTGGTGCCAGAGAAAATGTGAGAGAGACAGAAAACCCAGCACTGACAACGCCGGGAGTTAGAAGAGAGTCCCCAGAAAATGACTCGCTCGATGATATCAAAGTTCACAAATTTAAGTGTCTGAGAGTGCACTTTCCTGACAGCTGAACATTTCCTCCAAGTCTCATAATCTTGTAACAAATTAAAGGCAAACAGGAACTCATCAAAAGCAACAGTCTCAATTGTTAAAGCAAATTGACTTTAGATTATTGCTGGAGACAGAGTGAGGACAGGGCAGCAGCTCCCTGAGCAGGTGTGAGCATGAGCAGGGGAACATTTACCCCACAGGAGAGGTGGCTTCAGATATCGATGGACAAATCAGAGCCACTGCTGTGACACCTCTGTGTCACTGACCAGCTCCCCTCATTTCTCCCTGGGAGAACTGTGGCCCTTCCCTGGTCCCTGAGAGTGGGGCAGCTCTGGGAGAGCTGTGCCTTGTCCCAGGACACCTTCCTGAGGCAGACACCAGTGACAGACCCATATCAGCAGAGCCTGATTCCTCCTTCTGGGGCCTCCCCACCACACTCCTCACTGGGGTGTCCCCCCAGCACGTCACACCTGTGTGGGCAGGATGTGACCAACATCTCCCAGGGTGGCAGAGCTTCTGTCTGTGAGCTCCTGTCTCCTGCTCCAGGCACCCTCTGCGAGGTGTCTGCCTCGTGTATGTGTCTGTCTGTCTGTCTGCCCATGCAGCTCCAGGGAGTTCTCCTCATCTCCACTCCACAGCTTCTGTTTGTTAATGTGGTTCAGCAAATAAATAGTGAGTTGTGGGTTTTTACCATTATAAGCCAGCCAAGATATGAGTGGGTGCAAAAATGACAGATGAGCGGAAACAAATCCTCCAGAATCATAAAAAGATACCAGAGGGGGAAAAAAAGGCTTTTTACTGTGATTGTGCAGAAAATCAATAAAGCCCCACTACAAGGCAGTGCTGCAGATAACAAGCAGATTATATCAGTTTTCATGGAACATATTGTTTGGCAGGCGGAACGCTCTTGGAGGCTGTAATGGTGCATCATAAAGTTTAAGTTAGTGTTGTTGGTGAGGAGATTTAAATAAAACCTAAATGCTGACATTTTGATGGTTATTATTTATTCAATAGCCTGAGATGTCAAACCTTGTTGTCTTCAGTTTTCCGAGGAAGAGAAGCTCCAGACAGAGCAGGCCTGGAGTGATGGATAGCCATTTCATCAGACACTTCAGCACAGTCCCAGGTGGATATTCTCCCAGAAACAGGCTTGAGGGCAGCCACAGAGACACTCCCCCTTTGACAGAGAAAATTCCTATAGCAGAAATATCTACCTTTGCCCTCAGACGTGCAGCCTACCTGTCCACGTGCTCCCCAGGAGCATCCCTAGGGCAGGCAGGGTTCCAGCAGCGGGTGCTCCATTTCTGTGATGCCTCAGGTTTGAACTTTTCTATTTTCCAAGCCCTGCCCTGCCCAGTGTGTAACTCTGGAGTTTCCTGTTCCCTGTTCAGTGCTGCTCTCTGTGCTGGGCACACACAACAAAGCCTCTCCGGGGCTGCTCTCCAAGGACACCCAGCCCAAACTGGGCCCAAAAAGTGTCAACCAAAGAGCCTCTGAGGGGGGCAAGCTGAGGGCAATTCCATCATTAACTGCAGCTTTAATTGGAGAATGAACCCTGAGATACAAATGAACCAAAGCTATAAAAGTGGGAAGAACTCGTGGCCTCTCAGGGTCCATCTCGGGGCCCATCTGGGCAGCACCTCTGGCTCCCCAGGGGTACCTTTGGAGGCCTTTCCAATAAATCCCCACCTTTATTCCCTTTACTCCTGCCTGGGCTCTGTTTCTGGGAGGCCTCTCAAGGCATGAGCAGCCCAAGGCTCTCAAGGCTCTCCAGCCCGGGCTCTGCTGCAGGCCCATCCTGTGCCCGCCGGGGGCCGGGCCGGGCAGGCCCTGCAGGGCCCCGGGGGCCTCCCGGCCAATCGAGGCATCGGCACCGTGCCGGTGACCGGGGAGAAAGAAAATGCCAACCTTCAACCCACACCTTGCTCATTGGGTGAATCGGAGAAATATTCTTCGTCTTGAAGTCAGATGGTTTTGCTCTACCCGTGCAAACGCTGTTGTTTGGTCTCCGTGGGACATTCAGTGCCAAGTGCAGCCGGTTGCAGAGCGCTCACTCTTCTGCTAATTGCAAAGCTAATTGTTCTTACTGCAGAACCCATTATAGTGTATCGTTATACTGCAGTTAACGAGATGTTTGGATTAAATGGCTCACTAAAAGTCAATAAAAAGAAATTTGCCTGACTATTCCTTTAATTTTTCAGACGCAGTGTTAATTCACTGTTAATTCTCCCTGAAGGCCTGGATTCATTAAACTGCTTAACACAGGACTAATAAATATAAATATACATATACATATACATATAAATATAAATATAAATATAAATATAAATATAAATATAAATATAAATATAAATATAAATATAAATATATAATATATATATATTAAAAATATATATATAAATATATATGTATATATAGTGCAAAGGCATTGAGGCAGAAGCCCAAAGCAGGGAGCACAGGGGATCAGAACCCCAGAACAAGGGATCAGAACCCCAGAAAAAGGGATCAGAACCTCAGAAAAAGGGATCAGAACCCCAGAGCAGTGAGCATGGGGGATCAGAACCCCAGAGCAGTGAACACAGGGGGATCAGAACCCCAGAGCAGGGAGCAGAAGGCATCAGGGGGATGTTGCACAGTGCAGATGTGCAGTGGACACCCAGCTGCCCCCAGAATGATCCCAAAATGACAGCATTAGGCTACTCGTGTCCCCTGGCAGGGCAGGGCAGTGTCACATTCTGCAGTACAGCTGGGGAAAAGGATGGACTGCCTGAAAATGTCCCTAAATGGGGGAGAGATTGCAGGGGGAGAGGGTGCACCAGCCTTGCCAGGACTCACTGTAAAGGCCCCTGGGGACAAGCAGGGGGACACGATGCAGTGGGGATCTCCATCCCTGGGCTGCTCTGGCTCCCAGCATGTGCCAGCACAGCTTGGAGCCCCAGGACAGGTTAGTGACTGCTCACCTGGCCTGGCTCTGTGGCGGGCACTGCCTCGCTGCAGCCACCACTCATCTGTTTGGGTTTACTCGCATTCTCCTGCAATTCCTGCCAGCAGATCGTCAGCCTTTCGGGACACAACAAAGTGCATCAGGGGCAGTACGAATATATCTGTTCCAAAATTAGATGGGAGAGCTCACAGCACTCTCAGAAAGGATCCCAAGCATCTGAATTCTGAGCACGAAAATCTCGTTTCAGCTGAAATGATCTATAAAGAAGGAATAAGTGCCTTTTATACTGGCTTGTCTTGCAAAAATCCATCCTCCTTTGTTTGTCTCGTTGCTGTGTGTGTTCCATGGGATGCTGCCCTCGGGTTTCCACTTGCTACTGGAACAGAGCTGGAGCTGTTCAGAAAACAGCCAGACATTGGTCCAGTCTCGAGGAGGTTCAGGCCAGGTGAACAGGGGTGGGTGAGAGTTTTCTGCACAAGAAGCGTTTTCAAGGGCAAACACAAAACAATCTGATGAACACTGAGAAAATTTTACATTGAGTGACTGTGTAAAGGAAATCCTTTAGTCTCACTTCCCACTTTGCCTGGCACAGGCTCCTGACATGCTGCCAAGCAAGATATGACAGAGAATTACACCTTTAACTATGAACAGAGGAGGGAGAAGCTGAAAAGCAGAATAAAGGAGCAGCCTGACACTGGGTTGTTCCCGATGGCTCAATCACCTACCCCAAGCACAGAGAGAGATGGGAGGACTTCTGGTGTCACTGATTCTGTTTCCAGAAAGGTGTTACTGCTGTTTTTAAGCCCACTTGCCAGGTACCAGCCTTCCCACAGCTCAGTCACCAGGGCTGCACCGAATGCCACAGGCTGCGAGTGTCCCCTGTGCTGGCACTGTCACAGCTCTGCTGTCCCCCACCAGGTCCTACCCCTGCCCTGACACTCCTTGGGGTGTTTAGGGCTCCTTTGTTCTAGTGATGCCTGTTCCTGGTCTTAAAATCAAGAGTCAAACAGGGTTAGAAGGGGAAAAAGGGATTTTACCTTGGGATTTATTTTAAGGATCCTCAGGTGCACCACGTCCAGGTGGAATGCTCCTCCGTGCACCCCGCAGTGCCCACCCACAATAGATCTGGTCTGACACTGTAGGTGTCACTAATTAGCACAGCTATCCAAAATTCCCCAATGAGAGGCTCAAATGACCCCCCCTCTCCCCAAGGAACCTTCCCCTGGATGGTTTTATCTCAGTTTACAAAATGTGTTCTGGAGAGGCCCTTGGGCTCTGGGCACACTGATCCCTCACTGCGAAGCTTCTCAAATGTTCAGTGTCCCGGCTTGACGAACAAGTCCAAGAATGGAGGCAAAAAGCACCGAGAATACAGAAATTGTGAAAAAGGTCTAACAGGGGTATAAAAGAAAGGACAAAAATCATCATGGCATCACTAGGACAGAGCTACCATCATTTTGCAAATGTGCTCCTAAGAAATAACAACACCACAGCTCAGTGCCAACGAGGGCCACGGGCAAAGCGGTGGCTACTTCAAAGTGAGCGGCGGAATAAAGAAGATGACAGGAAATCATGAAAGGCACAACATGAAACGGGATTTAAGGGGAGTTCAGCGTCATTACCTCGATCACAGTTAGACAGGATGCAGCATCTTCAGCAACCAGCTGTGTGCACAGAGGGTGACTCTTCCTCAGAGCACCAGGTTCCAGGTGTGGGTGCCCTGCCAGGCAGCAGCGTCACTTCACTGGCCAGGAATTCCCTTATGGAGAGACCCAAACAACAGTGGCAGGTGAGGAAGCTCCAAAGCCCCAAAGCCTTCTGCCAGCGGGACTCTGCCATGCCACTCACATTCCCCACAGTCACATCATCCATGCTTATCACACTGCCAAGAAAAAAGTTCCTGTTCCCTGGGACTAATCTTCAATCTCATTAAGAGCAGGGCTGGAATACTAAATTTTTAACCAGGGGAAGCTCCCTGGTCCATTACTGCCTTCCTCCCACGTTTATTAAAGCAATAACTTTGTTTTTAAAAGGCACATGTTTCCCCTGAGCTCTCTCACACTTTGGTGTCCTAATTAAAAAATATAAATTAGAGATTGAGCAGGTCTCCTGCTTCAAAGGAACGTAAATTGGGTGGCTTGAAGTCCTGGGGAAAGCCTGAACACAAAACACTCCGAGGTGGCTCTGCAGACAATGGTGCCTGAGATGAGAGGAGGAGGAAGATGGAGGTGGAGCAGCACACTGAGGGCCTCATTCACAGCTCTGCACACTTTGGGGAAGTTCCTATTAAAATTTCATCACCTCTTTCTTCCGCAGAGCAGAGGGGCCCTGCAGGCTGCTCTGTCAGCTGGCACTGTCCCTGCCTCCAGAGCCTTGGAGGAGCAGCTGTTCCCTGTGTCCCTGGCCCCACATCCTTCCATGCTCTGCTCCACAGAGCTTTTCATCCCAAATCTGAAGGGGATTCTGGGGTGCAGATGGGGCAGGGGCTAACAAGGCGACCTTTCTTTGTGCTGTGCTGGCTTTCCTGCTCTGGGTTTTGCCTGAATCTGTCTTATACCTTCTGCAAGTCCAGAAAAATGGAATTTAGTGTTTGGCCACAAGTGGAGAATTCTGGTGGTTTGATAGAAAGCTGTATTTTTTCTTAGGTTCCCAGGTATATTTTGATTTATACACTCACACATATCCACACACACATGAGCACATGAACCCCTCCAGCTCCTGGCCCCTGGCAGTCCCACCTGGGCCAGCAACTCGTCCATAAGCATCACACACATCCACCTTCAGCTGAGAGATGTTGCTGGACTTTGCTCTGTTATCTTTCTGTTTCCATGGCAATAAAAGTAGCTTCTGATAATGGCTATTTCCTAAGTACTGTGAGGTTTGGTAATTTTAGCAGCATTATAGCACAGACTTCAAATGGTCAGAGCTGCTCGGGGTCACTCTGGCTCGGGCTTTGAATTGCGAGGGGATGTGAACCAGGGGAGGTTTTTCTGGTTATCCTTAGCTTATTCCTTGTACTCCTGTTCCCAAGGGATCCACAGGACTCTGTTCAGTCCCAGGCAGGTTTTGGGACTGGCGTTGTTCGTGGTGTTGGTGTGACTGCAGGAAGCTGCCAGCTCGCCTGTCACCTGAACCTGCCTCACACACAGCAGTTGACTTAATTATTAGCATAAAAAAAGAAATAATTCCCCATATCCCCCAAAGCCTGTGATACAGCTGGGTACAAGTAATGCCCAGGTAATGGACCAGAGGATGAATTCCAGCTCTGCCTGGATCATCCAAATGACTGTTGATTCCCTGCTCCTCTGGAGCCGCACATTGTCTCCCCATAAGCTGCCAACCAGGTGCCTGCTCAGACACCTGACCTGTTGTTTTGGCAGCTTGTTTTGGTTCCTGCTGCTGCAGGAACCCTTTGCCAGGCCTGGAATTCTCATGGGGAGAAACACAGGACCAGGATCCTGCTCCTTCCCTCAGCTGCTGCGGCTCCTCCACCCCCCTCCTGAGGCTTTGCTTGCACAGACCCCCAGTCCCTAAGGAAACACTGCTGGCAGGCAGAAATATTCCATTTTCCCCACTTTTTCAGTGCCTAGTTATAAGTTTTAGGTGGAGTTCCACTCTTGGAGCGAGTGGGTGCTCTGGCACAGCCTCGCTCTTGCCATGCTGTCCCTGGGGACAGCCTGGGGACCTCACCCAGGCAGCACCTTCCTCCCCGACCCATGGGGCAGTAATTTAATCTCCAGATCTGCCCAGCACGGTCCTGACCTGCAGAATCACATTCCTCCTGCTCTCAATAAGCCAGCCTTTAATATGAAGTGTGAAACTTCTAATTTAGTGTCATATCAAATAATAACTGTCGTGTTTAAACTGTTGCTTGTATTAGTCAAACAATCACAGATCAGAGCCAGAGGCTCCTTGTCTCCCTCATTACCACTGACTTGCGATTAATATTTATAAAGCAGGAAGGTTTTGTCTTTAAAAGGGAATTTTCAGCTGTCCTTCGGATTCTCAGGCACAGGCTGCAAAATTTATAGGCTCTCCTTCACCTCCGCTCTGAGAGAACAAAGCTTTTCGTCTGACATATTTATAATTTCGGTCTGTAGGGACAGAAATGAAGCAAAGCACGGTGAGGGATGGCAGAGAGCTGGGAAGGGGAGGGGGGAAGCCAGTGGGCAGTGACAGGCACCAGCAGTGATAGGCACTGGCAGCAGTGGGCAGCTGGTGAATACCAGGAATCATTGACTCCGTTTCACAAAGCACACTGCAAATGCCCCTGGGTTTGAGGAGGGGAAGACTAACTTTTGGAGCATTTGTCTAAAAAAAAAACAACCAAAAATTTCCCCCTTTGGTGAAAATTTTCGTAATTTCCCATTGTAAAATCATTCCAATTTATTCACAATATTCCTGAATATCTCATTGTGAAACTGAAATTAAAATATCCCAATAGACTCTGGCAGAAACCTTTGCATAAATGCAATAGGATTTTCCCACAGTAATAAGTCCCCATGGTAAAATATATTAGAGAAGAAAATGTTTCAAAATAACTGTTCCCAATTAAAACTTCACCAGGGTTTACACTTCCCAAGTTTCCTTTCTTCCAGCATCATAAGCATAAAGATGACACACGCCCAGGCCAACACCAATTGCTTCCAACATCCACAGAGCAGAAGCCACACGTCACACCCTGCATGAGACACTGAGCTGGAATGGCCAAACTCCTTCCTGTCATTCCTCACTACGTTATTCCCTTGCATTTTAAAATTAATATCAATAAAACATACATTAGAATTGCAGAAATCGTGGAAATGTCAAACATCTCTCACTCTCTTTGGTGAGAACTTTGTTAAGTACCAAATGCAAATGTGCAGCTGGTGCCTCTGACATTTTGGTTCCTTTGCTGGCACAGGCTAATCAATTCAGTTTCTAATTTTAATTTTATCAGCTGCAAATCTGTTGGGTTTTTCAGGCTCTGATGTAGGCCAATTAATTTCTAATCAAATTACCTGGGTTCGGACAGGCTCTGTCTGCACTCTCGGCAGCACCAGGAATCACTGTCCCCCAACCTCCCTGTGGCATGTGGAGTGTGCCAGGTCCTGATTCTACTCCTGGTCCTGCAGAAATCAACCCTTTAGGTGTTGAGAGGGGGCAGAGGAGCAGAGGAGCCCCCTCCTCACCTCCTACACACACCCAGCCCACAGAACATGAAGCCCCAGCCTTTACTGTCAACCGCGCCGTGACATCAGTCCTTCCAGAGATGTTCCACTGTCTGCCTCGGGGAGAGCCATCCATGCTCCTTTTGTGTCCTTTCCCTGCTCCCTTCCTTGGTGCTTTGCCAAGCCATGACCTACAGCACTGAAAATGAAGCCCCTGAGTCACTGAGGGTGTGAGCACAGGAGTGTCAGGCACTTGCTGCTGGGAAAGTTTCTTGATGACATAAAATTACTAAAATTACTCTGCTCAGATAGAGAACAGAATTGGAAACAAGGTTCCTTTTGGTGTCTCCTCATCTGTAATTCAGCTGCTGCAATGTCCAGATGGAGTTTGTATCTATTGCCATTTTAATTTGTTAAGATTTGTTTTATTTTCGCCTGCCTTTCTCTGACACAGGGCGTCATTAGTGCAGTAATTAACCAACCTGGAGACCAAACACATGTGATGAGCAGTTGTGACATCCCAGCTTCGACTGGTTTCCAGTTCCAACAGCCTCAGCTGTGGCTGGATGTGCACAGATTTGCAGAGACCTCTGTGCCTGACTGGCAAGTGGGCATGAATTGCAGATAAAGCTCCATTTCGCTTAAACAGCCTTTTAAAAATAAACACTCTTAAATATCAATATTAGCACTTAGAAGAAGTCCTAGAAAAAAAAATTGCATTTTCAGAGCAGGGATGGCATCCAGGACAGATGGAGAGGGTCAGGGCTCTGGCCTGTCTGCCAATATTGCTCCAGCCACAAGGGAGGCAGCCCAGAGCACATCCGTCCACTGCTCCAAGGTTGTAGCTGCTCCATTATCTGCAGCCTGCAGTAATCTCCAATCTTTACACTTTAATCTGTAAAACAGACAAAGAGCTTTTTCAGCCTTTCATGTGCTGAATGACGGGCCCCACTCTCTCCCCAGCATTTCCTCTGACTGACTCATTACAAGCTATTTTAGAATGTGCTAATGACAAAAATACATTTTGATCTTTACTGTTATGAGTAAATAAAGAAACTTCCCTTTGGGGTATTTGAAAAGGATTTTGTCTCTTCCTACCCCATGTCCAAGGGCCCCTTATGTTCTGCTCTGCAAAAGGGCTTTAAGTTTTTACACAGAAACAAGAGGGACTCACCCAAGCTGTTCATGCAATAAAGTTTTCTCTCTAGCTAGGGTCAGGGACACAAGCCAAGCAGGAGAACCAAATCACTGATTTTACCACCGTGCAAGGAATTTTTTGCCCCTTTTGTGAGCTATCCTGTTCAGAGACTTTGCCCTCCTTCCTCCATCCGCAGCCACAGATGAGGTGGAATGAGAGGGAAACTTGTCTCCATTTTCCCAGCTCACAGGATAAGTGGAAGCATGGGAGCCGAGATGCTGAAATCCTGCATCCTAATGTGATGTTGCTGCGCAACCAGAGCAGAGCAGGAGCTGCTGCGAGGGGCGGCCCCGGGGAGCAGAATCTGCACAGCACAAGTTCCTCTGTCCAGGCTGGTTCTTCCTCCCCACACTCTTCCCTCCGGGACAGCAGCTGCTGCTAGAGCGAGCCCAGTGCTTGTTTTGCCTCATCCCTCTATCCTGGTGGGCCTCCCATACATTCCTTATTATTCTGCCCAACATCTGTTCATAATTTGTTTCTAATTCCTCGGTCTGCTGCTCCTTGCTTGACTCTGGATGTAGAGTTAAATTCTTGCACAGACCTGGGCCATGAGGAACTGGAGGAACGCACCCACTCCATCCCCTGTGCCCAGCGTGGGTCGAGTGGATTCTTTTGGAAGGTGAATCCTGCAGCACAGGTTCCCTGTGAGAGACCAGGGCAGTTGGATGAGGTCCCTCAACAGCCCAACACTCAGCCCCTACCCTGAGCCACCGTGGTGGCAGCTGCTCTGTGGCTGCCCAGTGTTGGCTCATAGCAGCCGGCGTTAAATAACCTCAATATCAGCTTCTCAAAGGACAAAGTCAGTGCTGGGTTGTTCTGCACAGACACAGGTGCAAGTGAGAGCCAAACACTGCCCCGAGTTTGCAGAATGCTGTGGATCCTCTGGAGCAAAAGGGAGATACAAACTCCTGGGTGGATGCCAGGTTGTAATGGTGAGCAGATGGCAGTGAGACTGCTGAGAGAAGACAGGTTTATTTACTTGCTTATTCATTTCTAGACCATATTTTGGGAAAAGAAAATGAACGTGGCTTTGTACATCTGCACTCAGAGAGAACAGGCACAGGCACAGGCCATGGCTACCTGTGCCTCTCCCGCCTCCCTCCTTGCTCTCCATGTTTATCTGCTGGTGGATGGGGATTGGGTCCTTCATCTCTAGCCCAGTTCTGCAAAGCTGGGCTTGATCTGAGTGCAGAGCTGGGATGTGAAAATGAATAATGAGCACATCAGAACTACAGCAACATACACTGAGAGGGGCCACTTGCCTGTCTCAGGCAGGAGCAGTTCTGTGTCACCAGTGCCAGAGATGTCCAGTGCCCCTGGGAGGAATCAGGAGCCCCACAGCCTCTTCAGCAGCCTGTTCTGAGCTCACTGTCCCTGGCTGACGATCTCTTTCAACACCAGTGCTCAGGGTGAGGACCAGCTATGATCCTGCTCTTTTCCAGCTTTACATCCCTCCCTGCTTGTGCCCTCATGAGACACCATTCTATCTCATTCTACAACAACTCCTCTCTGCCTCAATAATGTCCCCTGTGACAGGAAATCCTGCCCCACCCCCAAGTGCTTTAAATCTCATCTCCAATACTGGAGTATTCCTAAAACAGCAGGCAGCCCAGACACCACAGCTCCTGTACCAAGCCCAGAACAACCTGGGGACTCTCAGGGCAGCTGGCCCTGACAGGGACCCCAAAACAGCTCATGGTGGTTGTCAAAAGGACCTGCCCATATGAGACCATAGGGGCCTTGTTGGGGTAAAACCTCCACAGCACACAGAGCTGATGCTGGAGAAAACCTCTCCAAGCACGTGCCCTTGGTCCACCTTGCTCCCCAGAGCTGCTGGCTGAGGCGCGAACAATTTTGCCTTTCAACTTGAATTGAATTACAAAATAATTAACTCAACAGAAGCTCAGGAGTTACTTGGCACATTTGCCTGTCTCACGCTCTACTGCCAGTGTCCTTTTGTCACTCCACCGGCTTTTGCTGGCCATGCTGAGACGTCATGGAGCTCCACATCCCTGCCCTTCTCCTTCCACTGCACGACATTTCTCAGATCACCGGCTGAAACCACCTCAAGCCTGATCTCAGGCTCAGCCATCCTCAGCCTCGATGACCTGATACCTGGGTTAACAGGGAGAGATGGCAGAAGGGATGATGGATCCAGCACTCCAGGCTTCCCCTACCCTGTCCTTCCCAGGGGGGTTTTCTCTGAGCACTGTGGGGGAAGGTGGTGGCGATGCCCTGCCCAGTCCTGGCACCTCGTACGTCCCCCCACCTCAGCCGGGGAGCTCTGGGAGTGCCCTTGCTCAGCAGCACCAGCCCAGCTGCCTTTGCACCGTTGCTAATGGAGCTTTTCTTCTTCTCTCCTGCTTTTGCTGATAGGAATTAACATTAATAATCTCTCTCCCCTCCAGGGGGAACACAAAACAAAACCTCCCTCCAGCACATGCCACTTCCACCACACCCAGTCCCGATCCGGTCCCACAGAGAGAGCCCCGGCAGCCTCCCCATCCCTGCATCCCCTCCTCCAGCTGCTGTTTTTGGGGTGCAGAGGGGAGGGATGGCTGGAGGGGTGGGAACCAAGCCCCTCCTGCCTCGCCTCCCTGCAGCCGGGCAGGAAAGCTGGGGCGCCAGAGCCTATGGGAAGGAGCTCATCCAGAAACCATAGAAAATAATTTTGGGAGCCCGGAGAGGAGGAACTGGGGTGGGGAAGAAACATGGAGCCGGGCAAACCCTCGTCACCCACGGCTGGGAATCCAACCCTCCCGCCACGCCGGGCCAGGTACCGCTGCGGTGGGTGAGCCGCCCTCTCATCCCGGAGCCATACCTGGCTCTCACCCTGCTCTCACTGTACGCTTTTCCCCTTCTTGATGAAAAGAAGATCTTTTCTGATTGAACTAATTACGCTGATTGAATTTCCTCCCTCTCTGTGTCTCTGAGTGTGAAAGGTTTCCTTAATTTGATGGGGGTAATTGTTATGCACACACTGTCAGATGTTAATGCAATTCTGTGATTGACAGGTAATCAGCACATCAGCTGTACAAAAAGAGTGAATAAGTCTGTAATTTTATTTCCCCTGATTCCACTGTGTGGGATGGCAGGAAAATCTAAATTAGCAATCAGGGAAGGCAACCCTGCTCCAGCGCGAGCTGCTCCAGCCCGGGGGACGGCTGTGGCTGGGACTGCAAGGGCTCCCTTGGCTCTGAGGGACTCAACTGCAAACACCCGGCTCACTGCTGAGCCTCCTGCGGCTGCTTCGCACGGGGTCGCTTGGTTCCTTTGGGGTCCGGACCCAGCAGTGCCTGCATCGACATTCCCAGAGCAGCATTTGCGCACAGCGTGCACGGCTCCGGCAGGAGCAGGAGCGCGCTTCCTACAGAGAGAGGCAGAATTTCCTCAGAAACCTCAATGTTTGGTACCCCAAAGTTCCTCCGAGAAACCCGTGAGCCATGTGGAGTCCCTGGGCTTTGCTGGGGGCGAATCTGCACGAGGCTGTGGCTCTGGGACCATCCTGGGGCGAGAGCTCACACTGCCAAAAGCCGCCTCCGGAGAGAGCGAGGCAAAGGAGATAATTGCTGTCCGGGTGCTCCCCTGGGCTCACCGACAGCGGCGGGGAGGGGAGGGAAGGCGAGGCAGCAGCTTGGAAATTTTCACTTTGCAGCTTCCATCGGGCTGGCAGAGCTGAGTGACAGAGGGAGAAGGAGCCCAGCGCTCCTGCCAGCACCTGACAGCGCTGCCCGATCCGTTTACTGCTCGTCAGCTGCTGACGAGCCCCAGACAGGCGGGAGGGAGGAATGCCACGAAATTCCTCCAGAATATTTTCAGAAGCTTCTTGCATTGCTCCCTTTCTTTCTTTAGTAAGACCCTGATGTAATTTTTTTGCTTATTTCCGAGCTTGGATCCCAGAATATCACTGCACAACAACTCTGAGCAGACACGTGTACACGCAGCTATTTGCTCTCGCTGTGGGTCGGGGCTGAGGCGTGCGAGTGTCTGCACAACACACTCCGGGCACAGCCTCCGCTGTGCCAACCGCAGCTGGGCGAGAGAAACGCAGAGTAAGGAAACCAGCGGCCATTCCAAAGGAACTGCTCCTTTCCTGCTCTCCCCTTGAGCTGGAATTGATCCACGGTGGGTCGAACAAAGCCTGTGTCCTGGGAGCGGGTACTGCTGGTGCCTCCTGTCCTGGGCTGGCCATCACAGCCCCGTTCTCCCCGGAGCCATCACCACCCCCCGGAGCTCCCAGAGGCAAAGGAGAGGGGGCTGCACCTCCCCAGTATAAGGCAGTGCTGGGGGCTTGAGGACCTCCAGCTCAGGGACGAGGATGGCTGATGGCAGACAGCGGGAAAAGGGAGAGGCAGCGGGACCGTGAACAGCATCCACGGAACGCCGGCATTAACATAAAAAAGGGTCAAATCCCTTGTATGAAGAGCTGGGAGTGAATAGCTACATTTACCATTAGTAAGATTTATCTGAAATACTTAAAATCCCTTTTGGAAGGATTTTAGTCTTTAGGAGGTTGGTTCTCTCCCCCAGAGCGTTCATAAACCAGGCTATTCAAGGAAAAAAAAAAAAAAAATCCGTGCTGATTGGGATGCGGAGCGCTGCCCTGCACTTCAATGGGATTGAGCAGGGGATGAGCCAGCGAGTAGCTCTGCCCATCACAGAGATGATACGGGAGACTCAAAGAGCTTAGTGGTTCTTAGGGAAAGAAACAGGGTGTGAGAGGAGAAGATTAGAGCAGGACCTCTCTGTAGTCAATAAATCCCAAGGAAAAGCAGAGACCTATGCTGGCAGAGCTCCCCTTGTACTGTAGAACATATAAAGCGCCATCTCCAGCTAAAAGGATGTTTGACATCGGAGAAAATTAGGCAGATATTTTTTATCCAGCGTAAGTCACGTGAAAAATAAATTGCAAAGGGCGGCAGCAGGAGCAGCTGGTAAAGACAGATTAAAAATCAGATTCACACAAGCGTCTCCAGGCAAAAAAAGATATTTAGGATTAGGCTGCTAATTTGTAATCACAGATGGGGACGGGGTTGTGCTGTCAGGCAGTGTACACAGGCTGTACACAGGAGGAGGAGCGCAGGCACTGCGTACGGAGCCAGGAGCGGGGGATTGCGCCAGGAGGAAAATATTCGCATCCAGGAGGAAAATTCCCATGTCCGAGAGACGGGGGCTCTTTCGGGAGGAGCCAAAATACTGCCCAAACTGCTGCACTCGAGCCGGAGTGTGCGGCGCCCGGGCCGGCGGGCGAGCTGCGGGAGCTCCCCGTGCCAGCAGAACTGTAGGTGGCAATCGCATCTTGCGATGGGAGGGAGGCGAAAGCTCCGTCCGCAGGCTCTGCCCGAGCACGGCGAGCTGGGGAAGGGGCTGCCCGGACGGGGAGCCCCTAGAGCTCCCCATTCACTTGCTCACACCCCGGGAGAGGCTCTCCTATCGTTACACTCGCTGTTGTTACTCGCTGCGCTCAAACAAAGAGCCAATGGTACTTTCTCAGCAGGGGATAATTTCCAGACAGCAAAACCTTTCCCTCCGGCTGCTGAGCCCTTGCAGATTCCATTTCCCAGCCGGGTCCCGGGCAGGAGTCCCCCTCTGCGTGCCGTGCACACACAAGCCATCAACACTGGGGGATATCGAAGAGGTGACAGATTGTTCAGCAGTCCTCTGTCACCCGGCGCTGTTTGGGAGCATCTCTCGCTGCCGCCTCCCAGCAGGTGCCGCCTCAGAGCGCCCTGCTAGGACAGGGGCTGGGGACAGCCAGGACACCTCTGCGGGGTGCAGGGCAGGACTGTGCTGGCAGTGCCTGATACGGGGCAGTGTCTGACACGGGGTCCAGCGCAACCTCGGTGCCACCAGCTCTGTCCCCGACCTGGTCGCACGTGGCTGCTTCCTGCCTAAGTGCTCCTGCGGCCGTGTCCCATCTCGACACGGTGCCCTCACCGTGACAGCTGGGGGAGCGCTGAGAGCTGCGCTGAGAGCCGGCAGGCTGGTGACAGGCTTTTAGCGACACTTTTCTCCGACCCTGCATGCCCGGGGGCTGCGATGGCTCTGTGTGCCCCCAGCGCCTCCTCCCCAGCCTGATCCCCCCACCGGCAGCCACGCACTCGGCTGGTGCAGCAAGGCCAGGAAAGCCGCTGGTGATGATTTCTGTCGGCTCTCACACCCCTGTGCTTTCTCTCCGGAGCTCATGTGGCATCTGTGCTGCTCTGCTGTGGCACAGACACGCGTGTGCTGCTCCTGACAGACACTGTGCGGCAACCTTCAGTGTTTGACACCTTCCCCCCACCTCAAAGCCCCTGTTGCTACCCCTCACCTTCATCAGCTACACCTTTAATTTAAAGAAGAAAACCCCAGGTGTTTCTGAGCATGGCTTACACTGAGTCATCCCACGGCTGGAGCGGAACTCACTGCCCTGGGCAGTGATGAAAACCAAACCCAGGAGCTATAAATCACTCCTGTTTGTCAGGCTACCCAAGCATGAAATAGTCTCTCAGCTGCTCCGAGGGCTGCCAGACCCGGCGCTGTGGGATGTGGCTCTGCCTGTGTCGGCAGCCAACGGCACCTCCCTCCCACAGCCCGACCCGGCTCCGCTATGGCCAGGCTGGGTCAGCCTCTAGGTAGGCAGCCAAGTGCTTTGGTTCTGATCACATTCCCATAGAGAATCTCTGATCACACAGAGAAAGGATTTCCTCTGAAATTATTTGGAGAGAGCGGCCAAAGACCCTGGATTTTTCCATCCCCCTTCCCTTATCCTGAAGAACACCTGACATCAAACCCCAAGGGAAAAGCAAACACTCGAGCCTGTATCTCTTGAGTTGAGGAAGCTGTGAAGGAAAATATTGGCTTGAAAAAGTTCCAAGGGAAAATGTTCCATGAGCACCAGCAGCGTGTTGCTCAGGAGAGAAGACACAGGAATGCTGGAAGGAGCAGGGCGGGAGTGACAGAAACTGCGGGAGCGTCCAGCCTGAGCCACCTCCAACTGCAGAGACATTTGGGTGCTAAAAACCTGTGTCCTGAGGCGGCTTCTCAATTCCCTGGCGAGGACCCGAGGTGCTGAGGCAGCCCTGGGGACACCTGCGGCCGGTGACAGCTCCTGCCAGGGGCGGCACCATTCGGGCTGCGGGACCCCCACACCCCTCCGTGGGGGCTGGGGGCTGCTCCGTGCTGGGTACGGACATCCCACCACACAGGCTCGGCAAGCCCAGCGTGAAGCAGCCAAGAGTGTTAAGTCCTTTCCTGGGATTTTAATAGCGTCACCGCACTCCAGCACATGGATAAGAGCCTCGGGTGAGAGTCAAGTGTCATCCAGATGGTTTTCTCTGCCCTGCAGCGCCTCGTGTCCTTTCCCTGCCTCGCCCCCCAGCCCTCTCCGAGCTGACTGCCTCGGGCTGATGGTTTCACTGAAGGCAGCTGCTCTCTGCTTCCCATTTCCGCAGCAGGGATTCCTTTGCATCCCCCAGACCTCTCCTCCCCGCCCAGGAGCGAGGGGCTGGCACGGCTGATGCTGGGCACAGGTCTGAGCATCCTTCCCAGGCAGGGCATTGCCATACCAATAAAAAAGCAGGAACAGAAGCAGGACTCTCCCTTCTCTAATTCCCCACCTGACCTGTCCCTTCCTAAGGAGGGTCCCGGAGCAGAGAGGAGCCACCAAGCTTCACTGAAACCATGAAGGATTTTCTCCCCCATGGTTTCTGTGGGTCCGGGTGTCAGTACAGGTCAGGGGCACCAGTGCAGCTCCCAGTGGAGAATTCTGGGTCAGAACCCACAGAATGAGGAGCTGCTGAAAACAGAAATTCCTGGAAGCTGCCCCTTTCTTCAAAATATTTAGAATTTTTTGCCAAAAAAAGGCTGACAACACCCAAACTGACTCTTTTGGACTGGGTTCTCGCGCTCTGCAGTTTTCAGCCAACATTTTTCACTGGGTTTTGGCAGAAAATCTTTGGATTTTGACAGTTGTTCTTTTCTCAACGACAAGCTGACATCTTCCACTACACTTTTTTGGGAATATCTGAGTTTTGGTTGTTGGAATTTAACTCGAGGGGAAAAAAAAAAAAAAAAAAGCAACAGATTTTCACAAACTCTCCAGTAGTAAATGTGAAATTACCAGTGGTCAGGATGATCCCATGTGTTGGGCCACTGGGAGCTTCTGGAAGAGCTCAGGCAGGGGAAGGGGAATGGGGGACAGAGCATGACCTTCCCATTCTTCACAGCCAGGAGCAGATTTACTCATGACATTTCACACCCTTGTGGCACCATCGCCTTCTGCCTGCAAGGCTGGAAATTCACTGACTCCTGCCAAGGCCTGGAAAGAAGTGAGAGGTTCTCTTGGAGTTCTCCATTGCTGCCCCAGCTTTGGGGTCTCCTCTGGTCCACACTAAGCATCACTGAGCTTCCCCTCACGCTGACCTCCCTCCACAAATCGAGGAGGTATCAGACATCTCCACCTGATAAAAACAAAGACTTCTTCCCCCACAGCACTCCTGGGAAAGTGCCCCTTCTCTGGCTCAGCTGGATGTGACCAAAGTATCCAGTTTGTCCCTGTCACCTCCCAGGACTCCACATTCCCCGAGCTCCAGCGCCTGCCTGACCACCCATCCTCGCCAGTGGGAAGAGGATGAGCCCAGCTTGACTGACTTGACTGTCACCCATGTAAATCATCAGCTTTAATGTCGCCCTGACATGGTTCTTTACAATTTACTGCATGTGATGGACTCAGGGAACGTCACTGTGTTAATTACAGTGAGATGCCAGGCAAGATTGGTTATGCAAGTCAATAAATCACTTGGCTGCACTGATTAAACAGGAGTAATATTTTGAATAAGTGACTGTCTCAGGAACGATCATTACTGTATTACATTATCATTCTCCCCTGCATGTATATTGCAAACAAAATTAAATGGAGATGTCAAGTTGCACAGAGACTAGACACTAATTAAGGCAAAAGCTGTGAGGCCTTTTTCCCCTTTCTCCGAAGGTGAGACTCTGGAGCAATGACCACTACAAGCACTGGCCAGTCAGTGGCTTTTCCCACCTGTTCTCTGGATTTAACACTCACCTGCTGATGAGGCCAGCAGCTCCTGAGCAGCACCTGCAAAACAAGTGGACAGATGGAAGGAGGATTAGAGGAAATGTTCCTATCAGGCAGAAAAGAGATAGATGTCCTTACGCCAGATGAATGTTCCGCCAGGGAAAGGGGGGTGGTCTCTGTGGCTGGGAGAGGAGCCCAACCCAACCCAACCCAACTAAATCCCAGCTGGCTTTAGTGAAGCAGAGAATCCTTGCAGACACACTGTGTGTGATGGCCCACATTATAAACAAGGTGAGAGACATGATCCAGTGATCCTCCCCAGTCTTCCACTCCAAAATGATGAATTACATCAGACATTCCAGGTGGACATTATTTATTTGATCTGATTTTTACAGATAATTAATTTTTCTGAAAGTACCTACTGGTACCTTTAGGAAGCATTGGCATGTTCATTAGATTTATAGCTCCTTCCTGGGTAATGACTAATACATGAAGAGTCTGAGCCCAGTCCCTGCGAGGAAGGCAGCATCTCATGGGAGGGATACACCAAGTGAGAGAAAAGCCTCTGTTCAACTGAATTCTCAAAATAACCATAATGGTGTGTCTTAGCTGGTTGCCAGAAGAGAGACAAGAGAATATCATCAAGGTGAAACACTTTCTGATGAGCATCTTTCATGCTGCAGCGCCTCAGCCAGGTGCAGGAAAGCTTCCAGCTGACCTGAGGTTAAACCTCACATCAAAAGGCGAGTTTTGTTCCAAAGCTCATCAGCCTGCTCTCAGCTCCTCCAAAGTATCTGCAGCAAGCTGTGGGGCTGGCCTGACTCCAGAGGCTTGGCAGCTCTGAGCTGCCCCCTTGGCAGCCCTGCTGTGCCCCCAGAGCTGGCAGTGCCGTGACCTCCTGGACCACGGTGTCCTGGCCGGGCTGAGCCACGAGCGGTGCCCAGAGCCGGCTCCTCCAGCCCCCTGCCAGCCCCAGGCTCACATCCTGCCAGCACCTGCACTGAATTGATTTTTTAGCACCAGGCAGATGGGTGTTAAAAGTCAGGAGTGCAATTTGGGGGGGTTGCAGCAGCCTGGAATGGTTCCTTTATCTATTTTTTATTACTCCAGCTTTTCGAGTCCCAGCTGACACACACGGCAGTCAGGGCTGTTATCGGTTACTGCTGCCTGTTCCTGGCTGCTGAGGTTTCCCACACCCCAAACCTTTATGTTGGATTCAGGAGCACATGAGTGAGTCTGCTCTGCCTTGGCTCACCTCCACTTTCATCTTCAGTGTCATCCACATTCACAAATCTCCCGACATCTCCCTCAGCAGCCCAGGGATCTCCCTCCTGTCCCCAGCCTGGCTCCCTCCCATCTCTTGTGCCAGAGCCAGACCCTAGGCACTGCACATTCCTCATGCCCACGCTGCAAGAATGGGGTTTGTTTTACACTGAGAGACCCCTGGCCAAGCTGGAGCAGATCACTTCTGCTTAGCATCAAATGGCATTATCAACAAAAAGAGAATTATGACTAATAATTCACCCAGAAATTGCTCGCTGGAATGACTGATGCCCCATGGGCTACCAGCAACAGAGATGAGCTGCTCCTGCACAGCAGGGCAGTAGTGCCAAACTGCAGGTGAAAAATGCTTCTCCTGCCTCACAGTCATTAAAATATGGTGAATTTTTAAGGTAATTCCAGTGTCATTCATGCTGACTTCAGACCATGTCTCATTTTCCTTGCAGCAGTGTTCAGACAGATCTCCAATGCGCTACATGCTGAGATTTTAACATTCATTTCCATCCATTTCTCTTTCTTTTCTTTTGCCTTGTGGGGCTTAGAAAGAGCCAGGAATGTCTATTCTGTGTCACAGGCTGCACTGCACACCACCACATCTGCTCCACCAGTGCAAACACCTGGATTCCAGCCCTGGGAAATACATACATGGGTCAGGCTGGTGCTGCTGCAGCACCAGGTGAGGCAACACCATGACTCTTGCACCATGATCTGTGCCCAGATTTAGCCCCTGCCTGCATGGTAATGCCCCAGTGAAGGTCATTCTCAGTGAGGAGGGGTGCATGGATACAGGCAGGTTAAACATCTGCACAGGACAACGCCACAGGATGGCAGAGGGGAGGGTTAAACCAGTCTGACAGTCAGCCCTGGCTCTGCAGAGGCATTTATTCATGGGAGAGGCTCATTTAAGCCCAGCTCGTGAGGGACACAGCAGCTTTAACAACCTAAGCGGGATATTAAATAATTCATGGAGCACCCAGCAGTGCAGTGAGACCCCTTGGAAGGACAGCAGGAAATGTGGCCATTCATAAAAGCACTTAGAGCCCTTCACCAGCCAGGCAGGGATCCAGGCAGCAGCCACGGCCAAGGGAATACAGGGAGATGTGTCCCCCCCGTCCATTGAGCTGGACATGGCACTGAACCTGCTGGAGGTCTGCCCTGNCCTTGCCTTTGGTCCTGCCCTCTGTCTGGCAGGTCTTGGCTTACAGACCCTTGTTCTCGCCTTAATTGGCTTTCAGGGCTTACTCCCGATTACGTTAATCTCCTCCAGAAAAGCTGCTTTCCAGCTTGTTTGTGCATTTACACCTAAGCAACATTTGGCAAAGCAAGAGCTGCTGAGTGTCAGCGGTGGGGGGGAGTGTGCTGTGTCCTGGCATACAGCCCCGAGGAGTTGTCTGGCTGAGAAAGGGGAGAGAGATCCTGCAGAGCCAGGCCCTGGGTGGGGAGAGCTGCCAGAGCCCACCAGAACTACGACAGGGAGCTGGGCTTCACCCTCTGAAATGGAGGTGGTTCCAGCACTGAGGACGAACAGGCTTTGTGCAGCCTTGCTCCTTGCAGTGAAGCAGGTGGGTCCCAGAGGTGGCGTGACCCCAACCAGGGCAGCAGCTCCCTTTTTGGTGGTGGGGCAGGGGTGCAGCCTGCAAGGTACAGGATGCCCAGGTGATGCCTTTTCCTGGTTTTCAAATCAAGAGTCAAACACAATTAGAAAAGGAAAAAGGGATTTTACCTTGGTATTTATTTTAAGGATCCTTAGGTGCACCACGTCCAGGTCGAATACACCCCAATGCACCCCACAATGCACACCACAATACCCCTCCTCAAAGATCTGGTCTGACATTGTAGGTGTTACTAATTAGCACATCTATCCAAAATTCCTCAATGAGAGGCTTGAGTGACCCCCCCTCCCCAAGGACCCTTCCTCTGGCTGGTTCTATCTCAGGTTACAAAATGTGTTCTGGAGAGGCCCTTGGGCTCTGGGCACACTGATCCCTCACTACAAAGCTTCTCAAATGTTTCATCTCCCAGCTTAACAAACAAGTCCAAGAATGGAGGCAAAAAGCACTGAGAATCCAGAAATTGTCAAAAGGTGTAACAGGGGTATAAAAGAAAAGACAAAAATCATCCTGGCATCACAGGGACCTTCCCTGCTGGTCCAGGGATGGGGGGATGGCTCCACTGAAGCAAAGTCCTTGTGGGGCCAGGAGAAGGGACGAGCTCGTGGATGTGTTGGAGGTCACCACTGGCACGGGACAAGGTGCAGAGCCCCAGTGAGTCAGGTGGGTCTCAAAACAAAACAAGATGGCATGTTCACTGTGCTGGGAGGGAGCTCAGACCTGGGTACCCCCTTCCTCCTTCCCCTCTTTTCCCTCTGCCTCCAGCCTCAGCTCTGCAAGGGTTAAAACGCAGATATTGCCTTTCTGCTCAGTGAACCAAGTGATAGGATTGCAGTTAATGGTAATTTGAGACAATTTGGTCAACTAGAAATACATAACTAGATTGAAACATGAAAATGCCCTACGAATTTATACAACTGATGCATTTGAATGCACTCAGCTGTTAACTTCATTGCAAGAAGGATGGGAGAAATAATTTGCAACAACCCACACATTTTTTATTGAACCTTTGCAAATAGGAATAATATATCAAACATATCTCTGTGTCTGCCTCACACCTACAGATAGCAGCACTGCTCACATATGAGTCAGCTGCAGTGTTTGGGATCTGATAGCAGAGGTTTTCAGATACAAAAGGTCTCTCATCTGACCTTGTTCCTTTGATAGCCGGAGCTCTCCCCGCAGCTGTGGGCACACAGACACCATTTGCTTCCCCTCCCTCCCTCCTAAGTCAGGGACCTCACTCTCAAGTTTAACTTTGAGCTGCACAATGGCCATCAGGCCACCCTGCTCAGCCATTCTGTTGCTTAGAGGAGACTCTGCTGGTGTCACAACCACCTGAAGAACAAAGGATCTCAAACCTCCTCCCCACTTGTAGCAGCCAGCAATTCCAGCTGGGTACAGTCCCTTTTTTCTAAGAAATACATCAAATAGATGAAAGCCATGGCTGCCTATTCCCCAGCCTCCAAGGAAGGAGGTGGGAGTAGCTCTAGCTGAGATCCCACATGGAAATTCACTCCTGTGCAGAGCTAGAAGCACTGGCTGTGAGCTTCTGCCAGGAACTGCTCCTGGTATGGCTTTTCAGACCTCCCATCCCATCCCATCCCACCAGGTATCTCTTGTTCCCTGCTGGGTCTTTTCCCTGCCACTCATCACACGCCCTGGAAGGGAGATGGAGCTCTTGGATGGTCCATTGGAGCAGCCCTCACCAGTGGGTCGGAGAAGGGAAGAGAGAGGATGGAGTTGAGGCAGGCAGTGAGGCTGGGGCTCAGCATCCCCCTTCTTGCTCATTGGCTTGAGAGGCTGCAACTCTATGAGTTGCCAATAAATTCTTCAGCTTTCCTTATTTAGACTTCACCATTTTCTCTTCTCATCTTGTTAGAGGGTGTAATTTATGTTGTGTGTGTCCATTTACCAGCCATTATATCCTAAATGAAAGAAGAGACGAAACATATTCTCTATTTAAAGCTTCCAAAATAGGCCTGATTAATATGTCCAATTGATTGTTCAGCTGCTCTACTTGCTAATCTGCAAAAACTAATTAGACAAGTGGGAAACCAAAATACTGGGTCATTTCCATCGTGTGCTAATGAATGTTCTTCCGTTTAGCAAATGTTTTGTTTCTACCATGGAGAAAGAATAACACTGGAGATGGATCTGGCTGCCATAGCAAGAAAGCTGCATTACCAATCAGATCCATAATTGATAAGTCTGAGGAGACTGGCCTACAAAAAAGTAAGTATTGCCTCTCTAAGAAGCCTGTGTTTGGGGCCAGACTGCAAAAGAGCTTTCTGGGTTGAATCTATTAAAAAAACATGGCACTGTAATCAGATTGCCAAGCTCACAGCCCTTCTTGCCCTCTCACATCCTCATCACAGCTAAAAAACCCTTTTTGCCCCAAAGACCCTTTTCTGAAAGAGTCCTAGAGGGACTTCAGATATTCTGGAAGGATCCTCTTCCTTCCTCTAGAATTCTCTCAGAGATTGCTGCTTTCAATTTCCCATTTGCAATTTGCTGCTGAATAAGTGAATTTGCTCTTGGTGTTGCAGTTTGGAGTGTCTGCACATCGCATCCTTAATTGTTCCAATTACTAACGAGGCTGCTGGGAGCCATGTGAGCTCAGGCCTTTGCTACCTTAAAATGGGCACCTAAAACCAGGCAAACTAAAAATGGATCCTTCAGGTCAGAATGAGAAGCAGAGAAAGCTGTGCAGGGTGCAGGGAGGAATTCGTCTGCAGCTCAGCAGCCAGGAGAAGCCAAGAGCTCATCTCCAAGTTTCAGTAAGCCAGGGAGAAGTCGTTGAGATGCAAATGTATGCACTTTGTAAATAACCCTTTTACTGCAGGTTAAAAGCCAGTTTCTGGAATTACATACAGAGGAGACAATTAGAGCAACTCCCAGCCTGTGACTCGCCTCAGATCAGCACGTGTGGCTCAGCTCGGCAGAGTAAAGAGCCCTGATCAGCTTGATCCTCTCCTGTTTGATCTGGAACTTACACAATGAATATCTAATGCCTGCGTGCTCAGTACCCAGGACTCCTTAAACTGAATAACTGATTCCATTAAAAGGGCATTAGCTCTGTACGCTCATAATTAATCTCCTCGAGAGAACTAATAGTTCAAAAGACTTGCACGGAGCAAGGACATTTTACATCGCACAGCTCGTTTTTTCCTAATTGATTAATTTAAAGCGATCTCTAGAGCCACGTTCTGTGGCACAGAATCTCTTCACCCCCCACACACGGAGAAAAATAAATAGCCAGCAGCTATACCGCATTCCTCGGGTCCTGGCAGAGCAGGAGTGTGTAGAGTCAAGAAAAGACCTTCAGGAGCCTGAGCCCGCAGCACTCGGGGACAGCTGGGAGCAGCAGCCCCCTCCTTTCATCCCGCAGCTCTGCTCCGTCCCCTGGCGCTCTCCTGCAGTATTTCAAAGCCTAGAGAGCACTTTAAATATCCTCGCTGCCAACCTCTGCCCTTCCCCAGGCAGATTCTGGAGAGGAAGGAATCTTAGCTTCAGACACGGGGTGGCCGAGGCTGTGGCAAGGAGAAGGCAAAGGTGACAGCTCTCGCCTGCGTCAGCTCTGCAGCGCCGGCCTGCAACGTTTGCTCCTTAATATCCACGGCGTTTTCAGTGAACACCTTGTTCTTTCCCCACTGCCTAGCCATGGAAGGCCCAGGCACAGCCTGCAGCATCTCTGTGACCCCATCTCCCTGGGGCTGGGTATTGCCAGGACACTGCAGGGATGCTGGATGCTGCCAGAATGCTGCCGGGCTTCAGGCTGCCCAGGCAGTTGCTGCTCTCACTTTCTGCTGTGGATTGTATCAGGGAGCCCAGCACTGCCTCAATCTGCTCATTTGCCAGCTGTGTGAGGGGTGAAGCACATCAGTCAGGGAGTTTTCTGGAGTACCCCAGCACTGGGGATGCCAGCAGAGGAATGAGCCACCCCAGGGCAGCAGGGCTGCTGTCCCGTGCTGTCCCTGACCATTTGGCAGGACACCCCTTCCCGTGGCCACCCCACTCCTCCACACCCATGGCCCGTGTGGGGCTGAGAGAGCTGCTGCCATGCCAAGGCACAGTGGGTTTGTGCCCATGCCACAGGGGCTGGGGGCAGGTGAGGGAAGCAGGGAGAGAGGGCTGCGTGCCAATGCCTCGGGATGCTGCTCTGGTTCTGCCGTGCTGAGGGCTGGAGCTCAGGGATGTCAGAAAGCCAAAGGGCTTTCTCCTTCACCAGAGGGGATGATTTCCTTCATCACTCTAACGGGCTGGAGGCACTGATGTTACCCTGTGCCAGAGGAAAAATCATCCACAGGAGAAGGCAATGGAGAGGGAGTTCCTCCCGACACAGCCCTGCTTGGGGCTAAACTTCCATTCACTGGGTGCCATCTCGCTGCACCTCCTGCTCCTCACTGGAGTGCACTTCCATCACAAGCCCAGAGCCCTGTGTAGCTGATTATCTCAATTACTTCTCAGGACACCGTTTAGGTCCCAATCTGCTTCACTGGATCAGTAAACAGAAAGCGCTCTCAGAGAAAAATGCCCTTTTCTTAGAACTGCTAAAACTGTGGCTGCTGCTGAGAGAAACTGCCCAGAGTGTGCAGTGCAGCAGACACGACACAGAACTAACCACAGCTGTCATCAGCTGAATGGAAAACCATCGTGTTTGCTGCTGGAACCAAAGATTCCTGCAGCTCTCAGCCACGGCTGACCCTGGAGGGGCTCACAGAACTGGCTGTTGCCATCATGCCCAAGTTATTTGATTGATTTCCTATAACCTGAATTAAGCAAGGAGGTGCTTTCCTTAACAGTGAATCCACAGGAAAGGTGGAAACAACAAACCCAGACCTTGAAACAAACCTTTGCTGCTCAGGAGATGCTGACCAGGTTTTGTAGCAGGATCTGCTGCACCAGCCCAACCTCCCCTGCACCTGCCCAACCTCCTGCCACTTCTACCAGGGTTTTACATTCAGGTTTACCAAGGTTTTGCACTTCAGGAGTTTGAAGAAAAGTTTGAGCATTGTGGAAAAGAGGGCTTTTGCCTTGAGAGCCACAGGGGCTGCCTGGCTGCGGTGCTGGTGCTCTTTATGCCTTGTTGGCTGCTGCATCTTTGGCAGAGCTCCATGTCCTGGTCTCAGAACTGGAGTTTAGTTCCAAGCTGGAGCTGTTTTCACTGTGCTCCCTGCTCTGCCTCTGCAATCTCTGACTGGCCCATTCCTGCTCCAGAGCACTGACATTGTTATTGCCATCAGGTCTGTCTGTGCACCAAGCCCTGTAGGAAAATCCTCATCACACCTGAAATGGCCCCACAGGGACAGGTGCCCTCTGGCACCAACACCACAGAGAGGCAGGGGTGCAGGAAACCACCTTTCTCATAAATGGAAAGTGTTTCAGTTGAAACCCAATTATTCATTCTGCTCAGAACCAGCTGACCACAGTCACAAACACCCAAAATCTCCAGTAGTACCCAAAGAAAAGACAGTCTCCAAAAGCTGCTGCAAATGCTACATAATGATTTCCTGTTATTTAATTCTCTGAGAGGTTTGATAGCTTTCCATAAGTCAGGGTTTATTTGCCTTCCCTTGAATGTCACACATAATTCTTGTGGAAATGTTTATTTGCCTAATGCAACTTTTAGTGTCCAGGTTATTTATTCCTTCCATTTGTCAGCTGAAAGAAAGCCCCCCTTAGCCTCCAGCCTGATTACTTACAGTAATGCTGTGGCTCAGGCTCTTTCATCTTCTCAGTGTGACTGAAATGCATTTACAGCTGAATAGATTATCACAAAAAAAAATCTACTTTTAAAAAGTATACTACATTTTAATACACTTTGCATTGCACATAAGTAATCTGGCAGCTAAAACTTAATCAGAAGCTTCTATTTTGTTAACTGTGAAGATTAACTAATAAAGGGGACGTATATGGGGAGTTTCAGAATGAGGAAACTACCGGGTTTTCATCTCTATTATTTATGTGACAAGTCCCCACGAGGCCTCTCTCATCACAGCTCACTGCAGACAGACAGGTACCCAGAGCACTGTGGCCCCAAGTTCATCTGGGAGCTGAAAGCTGCTCCATAGCCCAACATCTTTCCCAATATCCCAGCCTGGCTGCTGTTCCCAGGGCTGCCTCTGCCGCTTCCTCGGGCTTTCCTCCGAATCTGCAAAGGTTCTTTCCAGGTGGGAGTAGCTTGTCCTGCTCTCCTCCCCCTTCCCACAGCCCTCAGACTGGCAGGTCCATCTCAGCTCGTGTTCTGCAGTGTTTTTCCTGTTCACAGAATCCCAGAATCACTGGGCTTGGAAAAGATCTCCAGGAGATCTTTGGTCTAAGTCCAAGCTTTGAGCAAACCCCACCTTGTCACCCAGCCCAGAGCACTGAGTGCCATGTCCAGTCATTCCTCAGACACCTCCAGGGATAGGGACTTCCCCACCTCCCTGAGCACTGACCACTGTTTCCATGAAAAAATTCCTCCCAGTGTCCAATCTGAACCTCCCCTGGAGCAACTTGAGGCCATTTCCTCACATCTTCTTGCTGGTTGCCTGAGAAGAGACTGCTCTCCACCTGGCTACAACCTCTTTTCTAGAGCTGAAGGGTTAAAGCCCCTTCAAAAAAAGCCCCTTTAAAGCCCAGGCTCACCAGAGGAGCCCCTGAGGGGGCAATGGGGCCCTGCAGGCACTCCCTGCTCCCGTGGGCTCACAAAACCCACCCTGCCCCACAGCCCACTCACTGATTGGCCTCCAGAACACAGAGCTGGTAAGAAAAAGTGAAAAATAATCCTGCTAGAAGAAATTACTGCATGTTAAAAATAATACCTTGCCCCCGGACTTTCTGCTCCCACTGAAAATGAATCATCTTTTGGCATTAAGCAGCCACAGCTTTGTTATTAACAATCAATACCATTACAATACACCTAAAACTTGACTAAATGCAATTACGGCACATCAAAGAATATTACAGCTTAAGGGGCTTCAAAGACTTCTCAGCAAGGATTCTGAATCCCTGGCCTTGGCTCCCTGCACCCAGATGGAGGCAGAAGTCACCTTCATCAGTAGGACAGGAAGCCTGTGCCTGGTGATGCTCAGTGACAGCATGCAGGGGCACCAGGGGGATGGACGGGGTCACAGGAGCCAAAAAACCATCCCCCTGGTGTCTCATGGCCTGGGGAGATTCATTTAGAGTCCAACACCGTGAAATTAACTGAGTGCAAAACAACAATTAGCATAACAAGGCCTCCTGGGCGTCAGTGAAAAGGAGCCTGGTACAAGAGGAAATCACAGAGTGAGACCCCACAGTGCCAGGCTGGTTGTGGCCTCACTGCCTGTCCTGCTACTGGACACAGAGAGGGTGATTTGGGACCGGGAATGATCTGTCTCTGGGATTGTTTTGATGTGGTATTTGTGATGCATTAAAAACTGCAACTTAGTGCTGAGTGTGAGAATGAATTCGACTCTGCGTGCCAGCTGTCACCTGTGCTGAGAGGTGTGAAAAAATTATGAGCTGCGTTGTATGGAAACTACAAATAGTGCTTACTGCCAGGAATAAACACAGGCATTTGGGCTGGGAAGTTGAAATTAAGTTGTACACAAAACACAGATTTATTTGGTGGGTTTGCGAGGAATTGGCAGATCCTGCACTTTCACCCATGGAAATCAAGGCTCCTGCCCATCGTTCATAAAAATAATCACATTTATTACCTGCCTCATCTGTAGCTCCAGGTAATTGTACATCCAACCCTGTCTGCCCCTTCCTGAGCTGCATTTAGAAGCCCAGAGGGCAGAGCCAGCACAGCAGCCACTGGGCCTTTCATTCCTGAGACCTCGGGGCTGCTGCCTCAAGATGCTGCCCCTGAAATGTAGACCCTGAAAGGGCTTTAGTAGATAATTTCTTCAGCTCTACAGCATTTTGTGAGAACTCTCTCTTTCCCATGCAAGATAACCAAAACAAAATTAGTAGTTTATCAAATATCCACACCTGTGACTTGTTTTTGCCAGATTGTTAGGGCTTCAACTAGAAAATCACTTGGGAACAGACGTGCCAGAGTTGGGTCAATCCCCTCGATGGATGGATGGCCAGAGGACCAATTACCTTATGCCATTTAAATCATTTTTTGTGAGCTAACATATAAAAACCTCAGGGGAAAAAAGCCATTAAACCAGCTCTTGCCACCATTTCTACTGACCCTGGACTCGGTGTGGTTTTCCTACACATCCACATTACAGCAGCAACACTGAAACACTTTGGATGGGCTGGCAGGTGCATCCTGCTGAGCACCCTCAGCATCCTGCTCAGCACCCCAACCCCTCCAGCCCAGCACAAGGAGCATCCTGGGCTCCTTCCTCTTCTTCCTGCTGCCCCATGGCCTGCAGGAGCACGGAGAGAAGTTTGTGTCTTGTTTGCTGTCTGTGCTCTTAATTCAGCAGCACAGAGAGAGAGATGTTTCCTATTTTTAGCCTTGCACTGTTGGGAGTGTTTTCTTCTGGATGAACTGTCACAACACCTAATGCTCCCTGTGCCAGGCCTGCTCACGCCAGGGACACCTGGACACGCACAGAGCTCCTGCGGGGAGCTGAGGGGTTCAGCTGGGACAACCAAGGGACACCCTGAAGCTCACACCAGCTGCAGCTTGTGCTTGTGGTGCCATTCCCGCTGCTGGGAAGAGCTATTTCTGCAGGGAAAGAAAAGACAGAGGCAGCGTCCGAAGCCTCTGAAGACTGACTGGTCTTTCTGCAAAATTCCGCAGTTCTTCCTTCCAGCTGCCTGCTTTTCCCCAGAAGGAACAGGAACATTTTTTTCCCCTGAACATCGTTTTCACCCTGTCCAGGCTCAGCCTCAGGCTGCAGCCCTCTGAGAGTCTGTCACCCTCACCAGAGCTGTGTCTGCACCACCCCTCCCCTGGAGCATGCGTGCCCCTGGGTCCTCCTGCACCCACGACATCCCGGGCAGACCCTTTGATACCACACCCCAGCATGTCACTGCTCCCTGTCACCCCGGGCCACCTACACAACAGCCCACAGCAGCCTGGGGAAATGCACAGGGGGGCCATGGGCACCTCCCCTCTCCTCTGCAACCCCAGACAGCCTCCTCCAGGCTCTGTTCCGGCGGTGCCGCGTTCCCCGCTTGCAGAGAGGTGGTCAGCGGGGTCCTTGGGCGATGGCCACGGCAGCTTCTGGGAACCTTGGGCTTATAGATCTGATCCCTTGGAACTTGACAAAAGATTTCAGCCTTTTCCAGTGAGCTTCAGACCCGAGAGCAATTATCTGGTGTGCCTCAGCAGCCCCGGAGGGGGCTCTCCCCGTGCCCGTTCCCAATAACTGTGATTATGGCCAGCGAAATGGCCCCTCGCAAGGATCTGCCGCTTCTAACAGACAGCTAATTGCTCTTGCGGTGGGAGGGGGAAGGTCACAGCACTCAGGGTTTCCAGGATCTGTTCCTTCTAAAAATTCTTTACTGTGGGTGGGAGGAATGTCGGTGTGCTCCAGAAAATTCCGCTCAGGTCCCTGCACCAGCCGTGGCTCCCCAGAGCCGCCCACACCCGAGGGGGACCTGCTGGTACCTCGCTTCACTTTTGCATTCTCTGAAATTCTGGGAGTGAATCCAGCGAGGACGGGACCCCGGAGCTACCGGGGCAGGGCGGCATCAACAGCGGAACGTCCCTGCTGTTCCTCACTGAAAGCACAGGGAAGAGAACCCACTCGTAGAAATCTCATTATTTTGATTTAAAATATTCCATTGCAGCTGGTCGGTCATAAAGGAATGCTTAGGATCATTTTTAAAATCAGAGTTGCTTTTTTCATGCCACAACCATGTGGGGAATACGACGTGAACGTCCTGGGTTTGCTGTAATAGGGAAATTGCTGAAATCAATCAACCAGTGGGAAATACGAGATCCAGGAGGGATCTGAGGTTTGTCTAATGGAAAGCATTAGTATTTTAAAAATAACTGTTAAAAATGCACCGACTTAAGCATTAAAATAGCTTCTATTAACACGCATCGTGCTGGCATGTTTTAACACGGATTGTTTGCCTTGTGAAACCCTCTTGAGCCCGGAGCTCGCACTGCTGGGGGGTTTGCTGTGCATCGGGATCAGGGAAGAGCCAGCCAGGGAAGTTATTTGGCATCCAAGACAATTGGAAAATCACAGGATAGAGCCGGGCTCTGGGAGCCGGCTGCCCGAAGAGGAACCTGGCCAGGAACGTCGTCCCCTGCTGTCCCCAAGTCACCCAGGTGGGACAGCAGCGGTGGCTGGGGAGGGACCCCAAGGATGTGCTGGCTGCCCAATCCAGCTCACCCCCACCTCAGCTATTTTAAATCACCGACCTGCAAACAAGGGGGAGGAGGATCTGCAGAGGGGCTACTGTGTAATTAAACGTTAAACATTCAAAACTAAAATTATATCTTCCTTACTGAAAACGGGCATTTAAGAACTCGCAGTCCTGGAAACATTGCAAGGGTAATGGCAGCCACTCATTAGAGCAGACAAAGGAAGCACGGGCTCTAATTTGTCTTGAGTCAACTGTCTTGGGCTTGAAGGCCGTGGGGCTGGGGAGGAAGGCTTCTGAAGTAAAAAAATTAAGTGGCTTCTAAAATTAAGCAAGATGATTTTACTTCTCATGCAGGAGGTTGATCTAAATATAAACAGAAAGAAAACTCTCTGCTACTTATATAAAGCAAAAAGAAAAAAAAATCTTAAGAACTGATCCTTGCACCATTTTCAATTTTTATTAAATAACTCTATCAAAATGACCAATTTGATGAAAATTTTCTTTCTTTTCCTCGGTTTTTATTAATTTGCCATAAGCATTTTATTTCAGATCTATATTCGTGACCATTTACCTGTTACCTAAACAGCCCAGTGAAATGGTGCCACTTGGCAGTTTCTTTTAATAATTCAGTCTTCCTTAAGAACATTCATGTTGTGGTTTTTGATTGANCATCCCAGTCATCATCTCAAAGCATTCACCTTGTAAGACTTAATGTTGGGCCTCAAGAAAGGCATTGAAATCTAAGGATAATTTCAAAGGATTTTGGATTACTAACACCTAAAACATCCAGAGATCTGCAAAATGCTTCGTGGGAGGAGACCCCATCAGATGCTCCAAGACCAGCTCTGGGCTCCTCTCATTGCCCAGAGGAAGAGCAGATCTCAAAAACAACTTCCCTGCCTGCTTCTGCCATCGCCAGCACTGACTGGCAGTGAGCTTCCTTCCTCCCGAGCCTTCTCCTTCGGCAGCATCCCCTCCCCGAGCATCCCCTCCCCGAGCATCCCCCTCCCCGCACATCCTCCTCCCGCGGCGGGACCCCGTCCGCCCCTCGATGCCTGTCTGTCCCCGGGAGAGCAGCATTTACCCCTCGGGGAATGCAGAGCTCGCAATCTACAAGGCTGCAATGGCCTTTATGGATTTTCCTTTTCCTTTGGCGGAGATTACCCACTCGGTGTTCAGGAGCTGCGCACAAAAGCCTTAACAACGCCTATTGTTGGGGAGAAAAACATTCCCCATCCAGCTCCCATCGGCTTCATCCAAGCTCTTTGAAACGGTGATTGTGCTCCGGCACAATGGGAGAACAAGATGATGCGACGGCTTCGGGGAGGAATCGAGGTGAGCATTTCATTAGGATGGAAATAGAGGATTATTTGCCTGACAAAGCAGCAAGATGCTCTCGCTCTGCGGGCAGTTTCCAGGGTGCAAATACCTAGGTCCAGGAGCAATTTCTCCTCCAGCCAGTTCCCTTTCACTCGAGTTAGGGGTTCAGCCAGCACAAAGATAACCTACACAGGAATGTGTCTGAAATCACCAAACGTTGGCTTTTGGGGCTCTGGGAAACACCTGAGCACCGAACTTCTCTCAATTGCTCTGAAGGGTTTCCCTGTTTCAAATGCATCGATATCCAGCTGTTTCCTTTCAGTACAACCTCTACACCCATCTCTCATTCTTCATTTAGTGACTTACTTCTTAATTCCCCACCCGCAATAATAGCACACTGCATTCCCATTAATGCGGAGTTAATTCCTCACTACCGGTATCCAGCGACTTAATGATTGGTTACTGGCTTTAAAATAATTATTTTTATTGTCAATCATGCAAATGGATAACGAGAGACTCAATGATGACATTATTTCTGTACCTCACAGGGTGGCTGTGAGATGATCCCCTCTCCAGCACCTCCCTGTGAACTCAGCAGCTCCCTGTGAGCTCAGCTGTGCCGAGGCATCGGAGCTGGGCAGCTCCAAGGGTGCCACTTCTTCCTCCTCTGCCTCAAAAGGTTTGTGATTTCTCTTACAAATATCCATGCTCACGGTAAATGACCAGACAGCATAAAGCGCCCACAAAAGCAAACCAGTCTGCGGCTCCATGTGTTCCCAAATGCTCACTCCAGTCCCTTGGGGTCCTGTGCTGGGCCCCCAAGGCTGAAGTTTTCTGCAGTCGGGACGCAGCAAGAACAAAGCAGCTGAAGCTGGAGCTTAATGAACAGCGGGAGCTGCGATGGGATCATCCACGGACTGCTCGGCTGAACCCGCGCTCTGGGAAATTAGCCACAGAATTCATCTTCTCAGGGAATGTCAGTTCAGATCTTGTGCCTGTTCCCGAGGAACGGTTTGATCTCCCACAATGCCACTTAGAAGAAGCAGGAGAACATTTTTCCTTGAAAGCAGATGACAGGTCTCAGTGCGGCTCACGTTAACAGCACCACGGGAGAGGCTGCAGTGAACTGCTCAGAGGATCCATCCCAGCCCTGTGGGGAGCTGTAAACACCTGCCCTGCCTGCCCCATCCTGCCTCCCTCACACCTCTCAGCATGGCCAGGCACCCCCTCCGTGCCCTTCACCCCTCCGTGCCCCGCAGCAGCACCCGCACATCCCCAGCTCCTTGCTCTGAACTGTTCCAACCCGTTCTAACCCCGACACCCTTCAACCTCCCCTCCCTCCCATTTAACGAGAGAGATTTTGCTGCAAGGAGCCTGACAGCCCCTTCGTCCCAGCCCGAAGGGGTCAGGAATTGCTGACCCTGAGAGTAAAATGCCTAAAATCATTAGTGACTGCTCTGGCGGCAGCCGATTACACGCAAATTTCTGCTCGGTGATTAATTTAATCACAGTGAATGGTTCCACTCTTCACTTTGGGGCAGCTGATGAAATAAGAAAGTTCAGTTCTTTTCCAAGTTACATTCTTGAAAAGCAAATTTTTGGCTCCAAGTGAAAGTTTAATTTAATTACAAGATTAAAATCCCTTGTACTGGAAGAAGGAGGGCTCCCTTAAAAGTGTCAGGAGAGCAGCCATGGCAGAGAAACAGCCCCGTGGCTCCCAGGCTGCCAGTCCCAGAATCCAGCCTGGAATGGCTGGAATAAAATGAAAGCCCTGCACTCTGCTCTGGCTCTTTACTCATCGGCTTAATGTGACTGAACAAAGGAGTAAATTACCCCTTCCTTCACAGAAATCTCTGCGGAGGAAAACTTTAATTTGCTGGATAAACTACACCTTACAAATTGCTGATCTTTTAAATACAGGTTTGGATGCTCCTTCAGCGTTTCCGAGGATGGAGAGCACCCCTCAGTGCAGAGCCCTGGTAGAAACTGGGGGTGAGGACACCAGAATCAGCAGGCCATGGGGTCCAGCCTTTGCCTGTGGGTCCAGTCAGTCCTGTCCTCTGTGGCTGGTTAGAGATTTTATTTTCTTTAAGGCACCCAGGCTCCTCCTTTTCACATTAACCAGCCAGATAATGTGATGGATTTCACTGTTCCACAGGCCAAGAAAGCTTCACTCCTTCCAAAAATGTCTCAGAGCTACATAAAACTATCATCAGAAAAGGTAAAAAAAGAGTCACAAACAATTATTTATCAACTTAGAGTTTAAGAAAACGTTGTTTCCTCTCGCTGCCAGAATAAAAGGAGATGCAGGCTCTAATGCTATTGCTCCCACTCTTCAATCAATAACTTCCACAATAACTCAGCCTCACTTGCCCCAGCCCACATTTCCAGCCTCATTTCTCAGCGCTTCTGACGAGCCCTGGGGAATAAAAGGATGCGGAATTACACCGACCACATTATACACGAGTGATGTGAAAAACGCCTCAGCCCCTGGCACCCAGCTGCTCGCTCGAGTCGATAAATCCAGCAGTGGTTTCTGTATCACACCTGGAAAGCACCATTTCCCTTCTCAGGGCAGGTGTCTGGTGGGAGGTGTTGGCTGCAGCACAGGGTGCCAGGCAGCATCCCTTCCCCACCATGGTCCCTGCAATGCCCAGAGCTGGTTCTGCTCCTGGGCTCGGCCTGGGCACTGTTCTGCCCCACAGAATCCTCAGCCAGGTGAAACAGCAATTTCTGACCCACCTGGCTTCAAACCAGGGCTGTCAGGAGAGCCTGGCCCCTGCATGGCTGGGCTGGTGATGAGGGTCACTGTCGCTAAATGCCAACCATGCTCCTGATTTTTCCTTCTCAGTTTTGTTTTCAAGCTCTTCACTTTACAGCAGGTCCTTGACTCACAGCAACATTTACAGTTCTGCAGTGTCCCATCCCATCACACCTTCATTTGTTTTGGTAGTCTGAGGTGATCAGGGCTGGGATTCACCATTTTCTCTGAGAACCAAGAAGCTGACAGGGAGAAATTCCCCTCCTGCCCCACTGCTCATCTTTGGAGTTCTGTCAGGGAGTTCACCAGGGGAAATGTGGAAGCCAGTAATTAATAAGTCATTGCAATAATTTAGATTTTCTAAAACACTTAACTCTGGTTCTGGAAGGTTCCAACCATCTCCCAGGCCATGTCAGAGTCAGACCTCATCATACCCCCTGATCCAAGTCCATCATCACCTGACCATCCCTGCTCTGGCTTTGGCTTACCAAAAGCTACACCCTCTCCTCTATTAATGTCATTGATAATTATGGAAAAATTGCACCTCGGCTTGGGATAAAATAAATATGTGAATAAAAGACAGATCTAATAAACCTGGACAGAATTTATGATTTTCTCAGCCATCGCTTTGCCAGAGATAATGTCGTGCAGTAAAGCTGATTTGCTGGATGAGAACCATATAATTTATCCTGTCAGGGAACATAAGAAATCTTGTCTATGCAGGGGATGACTGATGGGCTCATGGAAACTGGCAGGGAAGCAAATAAAATAATTTTGTCTGTTAAAAATATCTAATTATCATGTCCTTGTTTATGACAATGCACGCAGGTGAGGACTGTGTCAATACCTGCAACAGAGATCTCTGCTTTGTGCTGAAACTTTCTTTTCATTTCAAAGTTTGAGCATTTTTAAAGCTAATAATTACAGCTGTTAGCTCTTTGCTGTGATGTAAGAGCTTATCCCCAAGAAAAAGCTCTGGTACCTGAGCTGACACTGCTTCCCTCTGCCAGGCCTGCTGGGAATTTACTGTGTGAAAAGCACAGCTCTTGCTGGTTTCTGGCTTTCAGGTCAGCTCAAACCCATCTTCAAACTCCCTTGAAACATCCTGTGGCTGTGCTGGGTGCCTGTACAAGTCCTTGCATAGACAGACACGGGTGCTTGGCCATTCCCATCCCAGATCTCAACATCTCCCTAAAGGCTTTGCCATTTTGGCTGCCTGTTTTGGCACATCTGTCTGTCTGTTTGTCTTGCTCCCCTGGCAGGAGCCACAACACTGAAAAAGTCAAAGCTCACTTGGGCAGGTGAGGATGTGACCTCTGCCAAGGACACACTGTCCCTGGGCTTCAGGGTTTCCATTCTCCCTGCTCCTCTGCCCACTGCTCTCTCTCCAACTCACGTGGTCCCCAGGCTGGTGCCAGAAGAGCTGTGAACAAGAGGGAGAGGGAGAAGCAAACAGAAAGAGAGACGTGGAAAAATGATGACCCGATGAGAAAGCTGTAAAAACCAGTTTTCTGGAATTCTGGGAAGAGAAATAAAAAAGTACGTCTTGAAAGCCTCTGCAGCTGAGAGCTGGAAAGGTCACAGGTTTGCATTTCCCTGTGCTGGAAGTTCTGCTAATCGCTGTTTAACAGGGTTCACTGGTGAGGAATGGTTTCAGTGGCAGGGCTCGTTCCTCACTGGGAAGTGCAAAGCTGGGTTAATAACACCTAATTCTGCACAAAATTCCACTTCACTGGAGCATGTGTGAAAGGGACTTTGATTTGAATGAGGATTGATACCAGTCCTGCAAAGCAGGGCGCCTCACCAGCCACAAACCGAGGCGTTTGTGCCCAAACTGCCTCCAGCTGTGTGCTAAACGGCAGCGTCTCACCAGGCTGATTATTCTGCAGTAATCTCAGGGAAAGGACTGAGCTCCTCTGCCCAGCAGAGATTCACTGCCAAGTCGTAAACCCTGCCTGAAGCTGGAGCCTCATGTAGGGGCTAATTGGCATAATAAAGTCTGATAAACTGACGATGATGCCAGGATGATTTTTGTCTTTTCTTTTATACCCCTGCTATACCCTTTTACAATTTCTGTATTCTTGGTGCTTTTTGCCTCCATTCTTGGGCTTGTTTGTTAAGCTGGGAGATGAAACATTTGAGAAGCTTCGCAGTGAGGGATCAGTGTGCCCAGAGCCCAAGGGCCTCTCCAGAACACATTTTGTAACCTGAGATAGAACCATCCCCGGGAAGGTTCCTTGGGGAGGGGGGCTCATTTGAGCCTCTCATTGAGGAATCTTTGATAGATGTGCTAATTAGCCACACCTACAGTGTTAGACCAGAGTTTTTAGGAAGGGGCTGCAGTGGGGATTGCGGGGTGCATGGAGGTGCATTTGACCTGGACGTGGTGCACCTGAGGATCCTTAAAATAAATACCAAGGTGAAATCCCTTTTTCCCTTCTAACCGTGTTTGACTCTTGATTTGAAGACCAGGAAAAGGCATCACTGGCAGCCACTGCTGCTCAGCTCTGCGCTCCAGGAGGCCAATCCCAAACATTATCCTGCCAGGAGAAGCAGGGGCTGGTTGAGTCCCCAGATCTCTCTGAGGCCAGAACTCCAGCCTGGGGCTGAGTGGAACCACCCTGGGGGAAGCCAGGTCTGTCCCAGGCAGGGCTGGGGGGGAGATGCTGCGGGCACAGCCCTGGCCTGGAACCACGGGCACACCCAGGCTGCGAGAGGGAGCCCACGCTGGCACAGACCCAGGGTAGGTGCAGAAACAGCAGGCAGGGCAGAGCTGGCAGCTGCCCCCAGAGTCCTCACTGCCAGCGCTGTGAGGAGCTGTGGCACTATTTTTAGAATGTACAGTCATTTTGGCATCTATTTTCCCTGCGTTCCCCCTCGTACTTTCACATCAAAGCAGGGAATGACACGGAGGTGCTGTGCTGTCCTCGCCCCGAGGTCCTGGTGCAGGATAAAACACTGGAGGTGCTGCGAGGTAAAATGCCAGAAGAGAGCCTGAAACTAATAAACATGTACAATAGTGCAATAAATAAAGGGGATTAAATCCCAGTAAAATCAGGCAGCACTTATATAGACCATCTTCTTTGCTCATGTAGAAAACGTGTCCACATCAGCACACACCTCAGTTTAGCTCCAAGATTAGATAATACTCAGGCAAATGACTCTCATAATTCTGTGTTATGTGCTCCAGAGTGAATCCTGTCGGCTTCCAGAGACACCTCTGCACACAACTGCAGGCAAGGACACAGAAATAACTGTGTCCCCACAGGTGTCTGGGGTGGGCAGGAGTGGAGCAGGCACAGCACAGGCGTGGGCATGGCCCAGAGTCACCTGCCCAGCCCCACAGAAGGGCAGGTGATCTCACCCCACGTTATTTTATTCTGGAGAACACCCATTAGGGCTCAGCTCGTGCTGATTATTGAAGCATCACTTTCTAGTTGGGTAATGTCACCTCCCATGGCGTCAGCACCCATCCCATCAGTGCTGCCCACTCGCATCCCGGGCTTGGAGCCAACCTGCTCAGCTCAAGGTCAGGGTATGGACTTTCCCAGGAGAGCAGCCTTTCATTACACGGCTGCAGAGTTTAACGAGGCCGGGGCCTCACTGATGCCTTCCAGCACCACCACGATGCTGCAAATCTGGACACTGTGTGAGCAGCAACATCACCTCATCATCGCTGCCTGGCTGAAGCAAGACACCCCAGGCTATTCTTGGGAATCTCTTTGGAAAGTGTCCTTTGTGGTGATAAGGGCCATAACTGCTTTCTATCCCCTCTCTCCCTGCTGCTTTTGGCACACGCCCTGTGTGGCTCTTTGTGTCATTTTTATAGCGACTTCTAACAGCCTTAGGGGAGGGAGTGTGATTTACTGCGAGAGACAGGCTGGCTTTTGTCAGAGCCGAAGTGGAAATGTTCCCATTGTTGAGACTTGATGGCACTTAGCTAAATAAAATCATGTGGAAAATGAGGAAAACACAGATACTCGCTTCGTATTAAATAATTATTTCTTCCTTGGAACGCTGCTGCTGCTCAGCATTTGTATCCTCCTGCGGTGGCTGCTGTGTGAGGACTTCAAACATGTTCAGAGCTGATTGTCCAGAGCCCTGCTGAGGACACAGCACCCTGGCTAAATGAGAGAAACACTCTGCCTGGGGCTCCTGTCTGTGTCACACAGACACTGGTGCCCAGCAGCCTCTCCAGCCCTCACCTGCTGCAGGGCTCCCACCCTGCCTGTGTCCCTCCAGAGCTCAGCACTGCGGCAGGACCATGGCCAAGCTCCCCTGCCCTTTGCCTCTGTCAGAGTTTGCAGTGTCAGAGCAGGAGGAGCTGTGTGGGTGCTCGTGTCCCCCAGTTCTGCACAGCCTGGGATGCCCCAGCTGGGCCAGGGACCCACCAGGGACCCACCAACCCATCCCCTGTGGCACACAGCACTAGCTCAGCTCGAGCTGGGCACCCAGGGATGCCTCAGGATTTGGTTTTTGTATTTTCAGGCCCTGTGCTGGTTTAGTGTGTAGCTCTAAAACTTCACACAGCCTGTTAGCCACTGTTAGACATAACAAACCCTCTCTGGGCCTGGGCTCCAGGACACCTTGTTGTCCCACGCCCTGAAGTATGTAAACTGAGCCTCTGGGAAGGGGGAACAAACTTGGGGTAATTACATCATTACCTGAAATTGTAACTGGAGAATTAACCCTGATATGCAAATGGTCCAAACTTATAAAAGTGTGAAAAACCCATGACCCAGGGCCCATCTTGGGTGTAGCCCCTCGGAAGCTTTTTGGCTCCCCAGGGTGCTGCTGTTGAAGGCCCTCCATAAATACCCACTTTTATTCCCTTAATCGCATCTGGCCTCTGTTTTCAGGTAGCCACTTCAAGGCACCACCGGGACAAGAAGAAAGAAAAGCCAATTAAAAGACCCACTCGCAGATGGACGCTGAATCAGAGTTTTATAAATAAAAGCTCCATTTCCTCCTCCTGACCTGGCCACGGGCCCCAGCTTAGCCACGACCCCCGAGGCAGAGAGGCAAAGGCTCATCTTCCTTTCACCTGTTCTGGGCTGTCAGTCTCCTCCTCATTAAAGCTGGAGCTGTGTGTCAAAGGTGGCAGCTCCCTGCTACTAAATTCCACCCCTTGGTGGAATTTAATTCCCCACTCTGGCACTCGGTGTTCGTTAAGGTTCATTCTCAAAGCTGCTGCAGCCCCTGCTCCCTGTGAGAGCAAATGCCAAGGTTTGCAAGAGACGAGGGGAAGGTGGGGAGGATACCTCCATCGTACCCTCTTTAAAAATTGATAAAAGTAAGATTAGCAGATGCCTCTGGCTGTGAGACTCCATCGCTGGAGCATCTCCATGGCAACTCGTGTGTGTGGCCTGAATAGATGCGTCAGGAAACTTGGGGTTCTCCTGGACTTCTGGGCTGTTCTGCTTTGCTCAGACCTTGCCCCCACAGCTGTGGCAGCAGGGAGGTGGGCAGGGGAGCTGCCAACACGGCCTCGGGGAGCACTGGTGGGGCCTGTGGGTTTCATGCACTGCTATTTCTGCTGGCATTACCCAAGTAAATCAGATTCACAGGCTTGGAAGCAGGGAGGTGTGTCAGGAAGGAGACTGGCTTCACGGGTGGGATGGAGCAGGGATGAGTGGCAACAAATCCCAGACAGAGGATCCAGTTCAGGGCTGGATAAATGGGAAGATGGTCCAAAGGAGCCGGGAAGTCCAGTCCCTCCAGGCTCTGCTGTAGTGCCAGGAGCTTGCAGGGGTGTGGGTGCACCAAGAGCCCTCCTCCCTCCCACCTTCATCCTCCAACACACCCCACCAGAGCCTGGCTGACTGCTACTGGCACGTAGCCCAGCATGGATGCACCTGAGTGGAAGTTTTCCATTTGATGCTCCACATCCTCTTTTCAACATTTCACCTCCCTCCCTCCTGCTGCTCTCTGCAGCTGGAGCAGAACCCCAGCCCTCCAGCTTTACCACCCCTCAACCAGTCCCTTCCCTTGGCCTCAGCCCTGCACTGCCCTTGCTTTGAGCTGCCTTTAACCCACAGCAGAAGCCCACACAGCCCCACACACGCTGTGGGTTCCCTGCCGTGAGCCCTCTGTCCCTGCCTCTGCCCACAGCAGTGATTTCTTTCCACCTCCTTTTTCTGATGGTGTTGTAGCTCTGCACCTGTAGCACAAAGTGCAACAGCTCCTCTTTGGAGAGATATTTAGGACCCAGCTGTTGAAGTAGGAATACTGGAAATCAGAGGAGCCATTTAATCCTCGTGAAATTTTAAGTGCAAGACCAAAAAAACCCCAAGCGACAGAGCAAAGCCAAGGGAAAGCTTCCGAAATCGCCCTCCCAGTTCAAACCAAGATTATTTACTTCAGCCCAGCCTTGGCCAGCACCATTCCTTTGTTTAACATTCATGTCCATCCAAACTGCCCTTTCCTCTGGAGGCTTCACCTTCCTTCTGATGATGACCCATGTTCACTCCAGCCCATGCTAACGAGCTCAGATCCCTGATTTCACCCGAGAGAGCTCAGACACTGAGTGACCAAAGCCCTGAGCCAGAGCTGAGCAAGTCAAGTTAATTCTGTTACAGAGAACAACATTGATTTGTTGTCTCAAAGCATTTGTCACCTGAACAGCGCTTCCAGCTGAAAGAGAAGGAGGGGAAAAACCCCAGCTGAAGTTTAAAGTTCTTGCAAATTAGCCAGGCTTTGGTTAACAGCTGAGAATGTGTCCTCTGGCAGGGAGAGATGGAATCTGCTGATGTTGGTGCATATTCCCCTGTAATGATGTGTCTTTTGGTGAGCATGAGCACAGCTAACCCAGCTCTCTCACACCAGGTGGTGTTTTCTCTTCCCTCTTCACAAAGCCCATCACCAGTGGCTGCCTGTCTGTCCAGGCTCTGTCCTGATCCCCCTCTGACGGCACTGGCCATCCCAGAAGCACTGGCCATCCCCTGGGAAGGATTCCCTGAATGCCTTCTCCCCTTCCCAGCAGTGTACATAGGGACTGACAGCAGAGCAAACTCCTTTTTTCCAGCTAAGGACTGGAAATTGCCCCAGGGGCTGGGGAGGGGTGCAGAGCCCACGGCAGGGCAGGGACTGTGAGGTCCCCCTGGGGAAAGGGGAAAATGCTTCCCCCCTCCTGGCCCTGTGGTCCCTTGTGCTCTGCAGAAAAGTTACTTTTGCTTTTAAGTTACTCTTATTTGAATGTAAAATCCTCAGCTTAAATTGCAGCAGGTTTTGTGATATTTAATAACCAAAGCTAGGAAAGGTCATGTCTGTCTGAAAATAAAATGAGGTTTAATCTGGAGATTGTGTGTGGCAGGTTTTTTATGAAAATTTGGTTTAGAAATAGATCTTAAATCCATAAGGTCACTGAGAGGAAGGTTTTTCTTTCTCAAAGACTTATCACTCCCATATCTCAGAGGAGCAAAGGATAATTCAAAGAGGAAAACAAAATCCTGTGACTTCCCTTCTCTTTATTTCTGCACCTGCACCCAGAACGCTTCCTTCTACATCCATTCGTTATACTCCTCCTCTTCAGTTTATTTGAATATCTGTGTTCAGGGTGTACCAAATATGACACTTTGGTTGCATTCCTCCAGGATTTCAGCACTGTTTGTCAGCCCCTTCACGTTGAGTTCATGACAGCACATACCACAAAGCAACCTTAAGAGGACCCAAAGAGATTTTTTTTAAAAACTCCAAATGCTAAAATTCATTTTTTGTCCTCAGAAGTGCCCTCAATCCTCCTCCCTCCTGTCCCTGTGCAGGGGATCCATGTCCAGCAATCCCATACTCTGGACATGGCTACAGCACAGACACACTTCCACAGCTCTGCTGCCAGCTCCAGGCTCCTCTGCCTGCACATGGGCTGAATTCTCCTCAAACTCTTCCTGCCTGACAGAGGGGTCCCTGTATGTGATCACTGATGTTCTCAATGGTAGAACCAGAGGATCACAAAGAACATGAGGTGACATCACAGGGCAGCCCGAGGGCTCCCTGCACATGGCCCTTGAGCGGTGTGGGATCAGAAACCAGCCCTGGGTGAGCTGTGCTGTGCTCCAACACCATCACTCTGCCATCCCTGGGGCTCTGCTGAGCACAGTCAAAGCTGCCACGTCCTGACCCACACAAAGAAAGAGAGGACACGACCAAGGGGAGGCACAGAGAGGAGCTCTTGCTCCCTCAGACTCATCCCAGGGGCTGCCCTCTGCCTCTGGGCACTCAGAGGGATGTGGATGGTGGGACCATGACTGGTGCTGATGCCTTAGGAGGCCTCCTAGAAACAGACACCAGACAGGAGTAAAAGGAATAAAGGTGGGGATTTATTGGAAAGGCCTCCAAAGGTACCCCTGGGGAGCCAGAGGTGCTGCCCAGATGGGCCCCGAGATGGACCCTGAGAGGCCACGAGTTCTTCTCACTTTTATAGCTTTGGTTCATTTGCATCTCAGGGTTCATTCTCCAATTAAAGCTGCAGTTAATGATGGAATTCCCCTCAGCTTGCCCCCTGTTTAGAGGCTCTTTGGTTGATACTTTTTGGGCCCAGTTTGGGCTGGGTGTCCTTGGAGAGCAGCCCCGGAGAGGCTTTGCTGTGTGTGCCCAGCACAGAGAGCAGCACTGAACAGGGAACAGGCAACTCCAGAGTTACACACTGGGCAGGGCAGGGGTTGAAAAACATAAAAGTTAAAACCTAAGGCCTCAGTGCCAGCATCCAGCATGGCTCACCAGTCCCAGCCTGGGGGCCCCAAAAGACAGGCTGTGCCCAACCTGGAGATCACCTCCCTGGGCTCCGCTGAGCCATCCGCTCTCCCAGCTTTTCTGTGCACGTGCACTCTCTGACCTGTGGAAGCTGAAAAGCTTTTAGCAGAGAAATCCTTCAGCTTTCTGCAGCATTTTGTGAGAGCGCTGTCTTTCCCATGCAAGCTAACAAAACCAAAGTTACCAGTTTATCAATATTCACACCTGCAACTTGTTTTTGCTGGATTTTTATGGTTTCAACTAGAAAAACATTTGGAAATAGAGGTCTTAGAGTTGGGCCAACCCTCTCGAGGGGTGGATGGCCAGAGGACCAATTACTTTATGCCATTTAACTCACTTTTTGCAAACTAACATATAAAAACCTCGGAAAAAAACCATTAAATGAGCTTATGCTGCCATTTCTACCTGACCCTGGATTTGGTGTGGTTTTTCTATGTGTCCATGTTGTGACAGTGACACTGACCCATCAAAAGCACTTGGGAAAGATACCCTGCTCTGACCAAATCCGTGTCTGAGCAGCAGCTCCTGGGGCTGCAGCCTCTCCTTTCCACAGAGCATCCCCCGAGCTCCCTGAGCCCTTCAGCTGTGAGAGGCAGGTACAAATCTGCTCCCACGGCTGAGCAGTTTACCAAACCCTTTGCTGGCACTTCTGTCATTCTGTTTGATCTCGTTAAGAATCAAAGAAAGCAATTACATCCTTAATCTTGTTCCGTAAAACTGTAGCTACAGATAAAAACCACCACGAGTAACACACACCGGAGCGCGAACACGAACGAGAGAGTAAAAATGACAACTGGTCTTTGATGCTTGACTCAAGACACCTAGAGAGGAGCTTCAGAACCCCCAGGAACTTCAGATCCCTCTAAGACAGCTCGAGTGCGAGCTGCAGACTCACGGGCTTTTTTCTGGCACTTGCGTACCAAGAACAGAAAGTATCAGCAAGGCCTGAAGATAAGGTTTCTTCTAATTCTGGATACACTTACTGATACAAGAAGAGATCTGTGAGATCTCAGGGCCCAAAGGGAAAGGAAAACAGAAGAAAAGCAAACGCTGGGAAAGGAATTCCAGCTTCATAAATACAGGGAAGAGATGAAGCTCAAGGAGTTATGTGCACAGTGTTTGGTTTGCTGAAAAAACATTGTTCTCACCTTGGGAGAAATCCAGCACACTGGAATCACTGTCTGGGATTTAAAAATCTCACTTGAGCATTATAAGGCCTATTCCAATCCCACAGAGGAACTTGTTTGGTATCTGTGCTGTTTTTTGGGGGCTTGTATGAAGTCGCTCCTGACACAGCCCCAGTGGGAAGCCAGGTGAGCAGCACTGGTGATATTTACTTTTCACTAAGCACCTGAATCCTTGCAAAAATATCTTCTCTAAAGCAAGAATTACTGCGAGATAGAAATTCATTGTTCCAGGTGATTCAAGTGTCCTGAAGCTCTGATGGGAAGGGCAGCACTGCATGGGGACACACCAAGCCAAGCCCATGCAGCCCTCTGGGTGGCCTCAGCTGCCACGTCCCTGTCCCTGCTGGGTTGACAGGGCGGGCAGAAAGCCACAGATTGACTATTACAGTGGAGGGAAGGTGGGGACAGGTTAAAAACAACAAAAACCACAAACGCAGACAGCTTAAACCGATTCCTGTTCCCAAAGAAATCATGCATAATTCAGTGATAACGGAGGCTACACAGTGACGTTAAAGCCAAATGTGCTCAGCCCTCAAATCTCAGAAATCATCAAGGGGCTGCTCCCTTCCAAGAGCCAGCAGCTGGAAAGACTTTGCCATGGGGAGCTGAGGCCATTGGCACTTGAGCCAGGTCCAGGGAAACCCTTGGAAACCTGAAAGAATTCAGAACATCCCCCATCATCTCTGTGTCCCTGGGACTGTGGGGATGCGGGTCTGGCAGCACCACATCCATCCCCACCTCTGGAGCACCTGTCCCAGCACCCTCTTTCCCACCGTGACCCCTGCAGCCCATTGCCACCCCCCAGGTCCCCTCTTCTCCTGGCCACTGCTGAATCCTGCGGGGCAGGAGGAGGACAGCGGGAGGACCCTGTCACACGGCTGAGCCCAGCAGGCCAGGGGAGCATGAAAATCGGCATTTGGAGAGGAAATGTGACACCTGGTTATTACACGACGTAATGGAATCAGCCAAGTGGTAAATGTAGCTTTTAAATAGGTTTTGTGCTCCCCATTAGCTCGTCTGATGCTGATTAGTTCTGACAGGGATAGGGCTGGTCTGCAGCTTTCCCAGATAAAAGGGAAAGCCTGGTCCTGTGCCTGGTGCTGGGGAAGCTGTGGGACCACCGAGGAGGTGGGCAGGACTCACCTGCAGCATCCTGCACCCACCCATGGGACCCCAGCAGCTCCAGCACCCGCCTGCCCCAGCTGCTGACCACAGGGGCTGGCTCCAGCACCCACATTTAGCCAGAGGTTATGGTGCCCTCAGGACAGCAGGCACTGAAAGGGAGCAGCAGCAAAGAGCAGGCACGATTCAGGGGAAACTCCTGGGATTGTGTCATTTCAGTGAAGGGAAGGCACATGCCAGTGCTGGAGAACAGCAAACACACTCAGCACCAGCTCTGGAGGCTCCAGCCACCCACTGCAAGTGATTAGTCTCAAATCAGGAGTCTGTTTCATTTCAACAGCTAAATATTATTTCTTAGTATTTACAAAACACCAACAGGTGGGAAGGAACACATGGCAGCAAGTGCTGAGCAGCCTCATAGAGCCTGTCCATCCTCAGAGCCCTCCTGGGCAGCCCTGCTCCTCACTCCCATCCCGGCAGGATTCAGGCATGGTGCCTGTCCAGAGCTCTGGCTCGTGGCAGGAGCTGGTGGGCAAAGCAGCCAGAGCCAGGGCCTGGCGAGGGGCACCAACGGGGGCAAACCCCTCACTGTGGCTCCAGGGCTTCAGCCCAGCAATGCCCACAGATGCACAGCCAGGTAGGAAGGGGATGGGTTGTGGATGCTGGAAAAGTTTCAGCAGTGAATTTCTTCAGCTCTCTAGCATTTTGTGAGAGCTCTGTCTTTCCCATGCAAGCTAACTAAAACAAAGTCACCAGTTTTGTAAATATTCGCACCTGCAGATTGTTTTTGCTGGGTTGTTATGACTTCAACTAGAGAAACACTTGGGAATGGACGTGTTAGAGTTGGGCCAACTCCCTTGAGGAGTGGATGGCCAGAGGACCAATTATTCTATGCCATTTAACTCACTTTTTGTGAACTAACATATTAAAACCTCAGGGAAAAACCATTAAACCAGCCTTGCCACCATTTCTACCTGACCCTGGATTTTGTGTGGTTTTTCTACACGTCTGCGTTGTGACAGCGACAGTGGGTGGGCTCAGTGCTCCTGGCAGCCGGCTCTGCTCTGCTCCCAGTGACTCCCTGCCACCCTCCCAGCAGCCCCCAGAACACAGACTGGAGACAAACCCATCTGCTGGGCACCTCGGGCCCATCTGCTCTCCTTAAAGGCAAATAGAAATGTAAACGATGCATTCTGGAGGCACCGTCTGTATCTCTGCCTTCTCCTTAAAGATCTGGCTTTGGGAGGGGGTTCTCCTCTGTGTGTTTCACACTTATCTGGGGCATCTTCACCTCCTCTTCCTCCTTGGGGAGGGATCAGCCAGTCCCAAACTCAGAGCTCTGAGATTTAGGGAGATAAAAAGGACACCCAGGTCTCCCGCTGTCGATTCTGCCTTCGGCACCCGTGTGAGCCCTGTCACAGGTTTATCTACTGCTGTTACTCTGCTTTTTTTCTGTTTCAGCTAAACAGGGTTTGTGAAAGGCTTTATCTTCATTCACAGTTTCTAATAAAACCAGAGTGCAGATTTCCTCATTGCTTCACTTCTCCCTCCAAGCTTGCCAGCACTCCTCAGATTTTCAGAGTGACCCAGCAACCGCTTTTATTCTTTTCACTTGCAGTCAGCGCTCTTGTGTTTTCCCAGGATAAAGCTTATTAAAAATGCATAAAGAATAGAGGCTTATGGAGAAAAAAAATGCAAAGAGAAATATTCTAGTTAACTGGAATTTGGAAAGTGTTGTACTATCACAGGTTTAAAATCCAAACCAGATTTCCAAACCCAAGCTGGTTTCATTTGCTTTGGCCCAAACCCTGTTTTTAAGCAAAGTGTTTAATGAAAGTGTTACAGGAAACATCAAGTCTGAGTTTCTTAAAATTCTGTAGTAAAGATGTTCAAAACGAAAAAGCCATTTTGATTCTTGTCTGACTTCTAGGCTCAATGGTGTCAGGATAAATCTTTACCTTCCATTTCTAGAGCAGGCTTGTTCCTTCCCTGGAAAGGAGAATCCTCAAATGACAGCAACAACGAGCTCGTTATTTCCTTTACTCTGTAAACTGTCCATCGTTTCCCAGTAAGGCTACACAAAAGCCAGCATTTTAATTGTGCTATAAGATAATTCAAAACTAACCATAAAAATTAATGGATTTATTTCCTTTTAAAATGAGAACATTTATTCAGGGTAAGTAAAAACCCCCTTTACCTAGCTGGGGGCTGAGGAGAGAAATTGCTCTTTTAGGAGAGTAACTCCTGCTCTTTATGCAAACGCTGATGTATGGCTGAGGCACTGGGTATTTCCATTGCCTGTTTATGAACTTACAAGCCTAAAATCTTCCCCTTCAACCCAATACAAGGCATTGCCCTACAGGTGGGAACTGGGTTCTTCACTGGTTACTAAACCAGCAGCTCATGATGCCTTTTCCTAGTCTTAAAATCAAGAGTCAAACAGGGTTAGAAGGGAAAAAAGGATTTTACCTTGGGATTTATGTTAAGGATCCTCAGGTGCACCACGTCCAGGTCGAATGCACCCCAATACACCCCACAGTGCCCACCCACCCCGAAGATCTGGTCTGACATTGTAGGTGTCACTAATTAGCACATCTATCAAAGATTCCTCAATGAGAGGTTCCAGTGAGCCCCCCCTCCCCAAGGAACCTTCTCCTGGCTGGTTCTATCTCAGGTTACAAAATGTGTTCTGGAGAGGCCCTTGGGCTCTGGGCACACTGATCCCTCACTGCGAAGCTGCTGAAATGTTTCATCTCCCAGCTTAACAAACAAGTCCAAGAATGGAGGCAAAAAGCACCAAGAATCCAGAAATTGTCAAAAGGTGTAACAGGGCATAAAAGACATAAAAGAAAAGACAAAAATCATCCTGGCATCACTCAGAGAAGCAATTCCAGCTGTCATTGGGCAGCCAGTGGCACTGCATGGCTCAACCAGTGTTGGGCTGTGCCCAGAGAGAGCCCAGCCCTCGGTGCCAGCTCTGCACACACCAGGCTCCCCCACCAGCAGCCCCAGCTCCCTGGGAATCCTCTGGCTGCAGTGATTTGCCACTGTGTGCACTCAAGAGACTTGAAAAGAATAGAAGGAAATATCAAATCTTCCACTGGTTTTAGTTTTATTGTCTCTACAAACCATCTCTAGCAAAGCTCTGCAAGCAACAAGCCCCAAATTTAATAGATGTGTTGCACTTTTTAACCCTTGCTTACACAGAACAGAAAATGACACAGGGTGTTTATTACTTCCAAATTTATTCCTGAGCATCACTCTGTGCTGACAGAGGACCCTCTCCACTTCTACTTTAAAATGTCACTTATCTTCTGTGCTGTGGTTTCGAGTGTTCCCTCTAATCTGTGGTATTTGTGCACAACAATCACTGTTCTCACTGCACTTAGCAACACTCTCTGAGAATGAAGAAGCACAAGCCACCACGTACCCACCAGAATAAGTTTTTACACAGGCATATTTGAGATCTCCTGAAGTGCCAGTTGCTAAAACCCAGCCTAAATTTGCCAACACAGCAAACCCTGAGCGGTGCTCATGGAAGCCAGAAATGCAATGTTGCTGCAAGGAACACTGGGTTTGGCTGAACTGCTCCATTCCTTCTAGCTGCTTCTAGAAACACGAATTTTAAAGTGATTATTCCAGGCAGCTCGTAGCACTGCACAAAAGAAATCAGGAGGACTATTCCAGGCAGCGTGGCAGCCAGGAAACAACAGCATCCCGGGGAACAAACCCAAACTCTCCTTCACAGGCACGAGCAGAATTGCCTGAAGGGTTTTACACAATCAATTACATTTCACTGCAGAGAGATCCAAGCTGGAGCCTCCTTTCCTTCACTCTGGGTTCAGGTGATATTTCCTGTCAAGGCTCTCACCAGGGCCTCGTTGCTGGGGATTCTGGCTGCTGAGCAGCCTCCCCTGCTCCGATCCTCCTGCCCTCGCCCCGCCTTGCTGAGGTTTGTAACCTGGCTCTTTAAAATGTCCCTTAAAAATCAAACGCTGGAGGCAGAGGTGTGTTTGTGATGGTTCTGGGCCGTGTCCCGAGGGCATCAGGAAGGGCTGTGGAACTCTGTCAGCGCTGGTGGCACTGCCCAGCACCCGCAGCCCAGTGCCCAGGCTGTGCAGTGGTGCCGAGCCCCAGCAATCACCACACACACCGAAAACCCCCAGGTGCCAAGCCTGAATTATTAAGCAGGCAGCCCTTTCATCCTGGTTCCATTCTCCCAGTCAAATTACAAATAAAATCCTTCCTGGTGCCAGGTGCACTGCAGGAGCCGAGAAGCATCGCTGTGCCCCGGAGCTCCGAGCTGCACCAGGGGGGTCTCTGTGAACACCCCAGAGGGGTCCGTGGGGCTGGGCTGTGGGATGGTTCTGCTCCTCTGGATCCTCTGTTACCCCTGGCTCCTCTCCCTTCTTCCAGGACAGAAAAGGCAATTTGGGGTCAAACAGCTCTGCCTTTGCACAAAGCCCGTGGCTCCAGCAAGCTGCCGAACCCCAGGCTTTCTCCAAGATAAAAAACAGCAGCCAAGTCTCCAGTCTGACAAAATCCTCCTTTCCCGACGTGTTTGTGTTAACCACAAATTGCCCAATTTCCTTTAATGTGGCAGCAGTCACACTGACATGGCACATTTGGCTGAGGCTTCATGCTCTTAAAATCTGGAATCAAAAAGTTCTGGTTCCCACAGCAACCAGAGGTAGCAATTATCCTGGTTCTGGAAATTTCTAGAATAGAAGGAATATTTGCTTTCTGCAGCCCTCTGCTAAGTGCACAGCAAAGGATACGTCTCTGTGCATCAAAATGAATTTATTTTTCTTTTGCTGTGTTCGTAGCTCTGTTTACACCTTAGAAATCTTTTCTATATCAACATTTTTGGACAGTTTTTTATACCTGCTACAGAACACAGAGCCTCCTAAAACACATCACGCTTAATTTATTTCCACTTAGCTCTAGTCATTGCAACAAATGCAATTCATTGCACTTTCTGCATCACGTTTTCCCTCTGTACATCACATATAATGAATATCACCACAATAAAATTCATAGTTTGTGACACTCCTGATTAATACCAGCTTTTCATGGAGAAGAAAGATTACTGCAGCCATTATGAATTTATACAGATCTTGCTTTTTCTATTAGAAGACACGCAGCGATGCAGGCTGCTTCCAGAAAGGGAAAACCCTTTCCTGCCTGCTGATGGTGATGCCTTTTCCTGGTCTTAAAATCAAGAGTCAAACATGGTTAGAAGGAAAAAAAAGGATTTTACCTTGGGATTTATGTTAAGGATCCTTAGGTGCACCATGTCCAGGTCGAATGCACCTCCATGCACCCGGCAATGCCCCCTCCTAAAAGCTCTGGTCTAACACTGTAGGTGTTACTAATTAGCACATCTATCCAAAATTCCCCAGTGAGAGGTTCAGATGAGCCCCCCTCCCCAAGGAACCTTCCCCTGGCTGGTTCTGTCTCAGGTTACAAAATGTGTTCTGGAGAGGCCCTTGGGCTCTGGGCACACTGATCCCTCACTGCGAAGCTTCTCAAATGTTCAGTGTCCCAGCTTAACAAACAAGCTCAAGAATGGAGGCAAAAAGCACCAAGAATCCAGAAATTGTCAAAAGGTGTAACAGGGGTATAAAACAAAAGACAAAAATCATCCTGGCATCAATAGAGCAAAGACAGAAACCCAGAGCACAGGGCCACATTTGCCCCTTCCCAGGCAGTTGGACAAGTGGCCACTGGTATTTTCAGCAGATTAGCACACTTTGAATGCCATGATCTCAACAAAGAAGGAAAGGAAGAGCAGTGTAGTGTTTCTGTTGGGTTTTTTAAGGATTTGCACAACTCCCTGAATTCCCCCCAGAATATTACTGTGATTAGCAGGCCACTGGCTTGCTAGGGGTTTAGTGGTTTATTTTTTTCTTTAATTAGCTAACCCCTCCTAATTAGTCAGTCATTCTTTATCTCCAGCACCTGATCTCCTGAATGCAGAGCAGGAAGTGCTGAGCAGACACCATGCTGCTCCCTGGCTCCATTTGGGAGCTGCTCCTGCACTTGGAGAAAGTTCAGCGATGCTGAAACCGCCCAGAAAAATCCCTGTCGCCTCCACTTCCCACAGTGACACACTCTGGGCTGCAAATTGCTTTTGGTTCCTCCCTCCCTGGCCCGCAGCACTGTTCAAATCACAAAGGAAATGACAAAGATTGAAGCCTGATTTCTAATCTACTTTTGCTTTATGTTTTCTGCCAGGACTCTGTCTCCAGCCCCGCTCCAGCTGCTGTGTCCAGCGGGGTCTGGACACGGCGCCCGAGCCCTAAACAGCCCTGGTTCTGCCTTCCCAACCAGAGAGCTCAGCACAGCTGTTCCTCCCTGAAGCCTGGTGGGAGAGGAGGGATAATTTCTGCCTCCCACACAGCAGGCAGCCTACATCCAGTGAGGATCAGTGTTGCAAACCGTCCCGGTCGCTTCGGTACGTTCGCGATGTTCTCGTCCCTCTCGGAGCCAAGAGGCAGCACTTGATTTAAATTTTTGCTGTCAGATCTGATTAAAAATTAAGTTGAACACAGTTGTAGGAAAACTAAATTAGCATTCTCTTTGAGCAGCACCATGTAATTTAATGCAACAACTCATACAATTGAGTCATGCAACTACTAATATATGTCTAGAGGATCCGAGGGCTGGGAGCAGGCAGGGACACAGGGCTGGTTTTAATCTCTGAAGGAGCTCAGGCCGAGGTAGAGGCACAACCAAAGGAGCATTTCAAACAGAGGAAAATAAACAGAATATAGAGGTTTCACAGGGTGGAGCTTCAAGAAGGCATTTCTAACTGGGCACTCCCTCCTTGAAAGATGGATGGCAATTTCCATCCTTACTTTCAGTTTAGGACTTTTTGGAGAGCAGTCCTGGAATCTGCACTGGGAAGGAGCACTGGACTTCACTGTTTGTGTTGAGCACAGCTCAGCCCTGTGGTGCCAGCCAGCCCCCAACCCCATGACCCCTGCCAGAGTCAGGAGAAGATGCTCCACACACCTCATTTAACAACTCATTCCCTAGGTGGTGCTGGAATCTCAGCTCTGATATCCAAGAAACAGCCAAGAGGATCCATGATTCAACTGAAGAGAGCGGAGAGACAGCCCATTTTCTGCCCAGGGCCATTTAGCTGCAGGGGCTGCACTTACCCAGCCACGGGCAGGTCCCCCCTCTGCACCCAGGACCCCCAGAGCAGCACCCAGGACCCCGCCAGGGTCACAGGTCACACAGACAGTGCCCAAAGCCACACAGGGCAGCGATGGAGCCCGAGGACAAGCTCAATACCCTTTGTCCCAACATCATAAACATAAAATCATGGCAGATGTAGTTACAGACATCCATTGAGAAACACATCCCCTCTCCAGAGGCTGAGCAGCTGGGGACAGTTTCCATTTCTTTGCAGCTTTCACACTGAATGCAGACAGCTCTGACACTGGGATTTCAATTCGAGGGCCATTTAGGATTGAAAAATAGAGACAGGTTTATATACAAAATGGGAGCATTTCACAAAAACTCTGTCTCCCGCTCACTCTCTGAGAATTATTGTCCCTTATTATCCAGCAACAAAGGGAGGATTCGCTGCCTCGCCAAGGTGAGCACAATCAGTCCTCCTGTCATTCTGCAAAATGGAAAAGGAAAATAACATTGACCTGAAACCTGAGCCACGGGGCTGAGGGTGCCACGAAACTCTGGAACTCTTTTGTGTGCTGATCCCTGTCCCTCCTTGGGCAGAACTGTGCAGGGAGCAGGGAATGCACAGAGCAGGGCCAGGGCCCAGCGCCGGACCCGGGGTGTGAGGCTCAGGCGGGCAGGGCAGGATGAGTCACTCTGTGACAGGGACTCTGCTCGACATGGCAGCAATTTCTTGCCATTAGCAGCGTTCTGCAAATGTCATTCAAGCTGCCCATCATTTCTGCAGGTATTTTTGGCTCTGGGAGTGCTGAGGTTCATTGTATAACCCACTCATCCCCTCGGCTCCACGGCTATTTATACCCTGTCCTCGCAGCTGGGGAGAGGGCTGCCTCTGCAGCCAGCTCAGGGCTCAGCAGCTGCTGGCCAGCAGGATGCCCCTTCTTGCTGCCTTCTACTTACTTTCACAGACTTGCTATAAAGCAGCTTAACATCAGAAATCCAGAGCCATGGTCCGGGCCGGGCAGCGTTGCTTTGATCCAGCTGGATGAGACAGAGATTCAGGAATGGATTTGGGAGTGATTGATCTCGCTGTCCTGTTCCTCCTCCCCTGCAGTGCAGCTCCAGGGGCAGCCATGCAGGAGCTGTCAGTGTGCCCAGCCTGTCTCCTTTCTCCTGCCAGATGGAGAAGGGATGGAGATGCTTCCCTTTGGGAAGTTTCAGGTCGTGCCCTGCTGCTCCATCCATTTCTGTCCCCCCAGAAGGAGCCAGGTCGTGCCCCAGCAGCTGCAGCCTTGTGGGGCTGCAGCTGTGTGTCCAAAATGCTCCTGGGCACGGCCACAGCTCATGGGAGGTGAATCTTGAATACAAGAGTGACACCTGCACAGCTGGAGACTCTGCTCCGAGCACTGGGGAGCATCCCCAGCTTCTCTACAGCCACGGAGCTGAACGAGGACGGCTCTGATGGCACTGAGGGCTGTGCACAGCCCCTCTCCCTCCACGTGCACCCCGAGCAGCCTGTGCACAGAGCTCAGAGCTCCGGGGAGCCACGCCACAGGCAGTGCCTGGGAGCAGCTGTTTGGTGCTCAGGCACCCGTCTCGCCCATTAGAGATGGAGATTTCTGTGCAGGTGAGTTATTTACGGACATCAGCAGCGTCTCCCTGCCTGTGCTGAAGGGTGCTGTGAGATCCTATGGCTCTAATGCACCAGAGACAAAGCAGAAGCCAGCCAGGTTTGGAATCGTGGCCCAAAGCCTCAGCACAACATTTGGCACCGTCTCAGGACCACTTGACAGGAGAACAGGCACAGAGATGGTAAAACTGCAAATTTCTCCCCACGCAGCAGCCAGGCAGGGCTTTTAGGTCCATTTTCAATCCAACTGGTGGCACCTGTATTAACAAATACACCTGGAGCTCACTGGCAGACACTGCTGTGGGCCACCCCTGCACCAGCTGCTCCCAGAGCAGCTCCAGAAGGGCCAGAGGGGCAGCTCAGACTCAGAACTGCCCCCAGCTGCTGGGATCCCTTGGAGGAGCAGACACTCGATGTCCTGCTGTATCACCCCTCAGCGTGCAGGCAGCCAGCAGAGCTGCAAGACTCTCTAAGTGCCTTAATAGGTTTTATTAATTCTTCTCTAGAAAGTGCTGCCAAGGTAGGTGTTGGGCAATTATCTGCAGACAGAGCTGCCACTGGGAATCAGCATCTGCAGAGAGCCCTATCGAAGGAGCCCCTCTTCCCTCTGGAAACATTCAGTCAGGAGAATTTACAGCGAATTAAGGGAAACTGGTGAGGATTGCAGCACGGAGCAGCCAGGGCTCTGTGCTCACAGCAGCTGGTGTGTTTGGAGCAGGGGGGGATTACATGACCCCCCACTCCACCAACAGCCCCCTGCCCCAGTGACTGCACCCCTGTGCACTGGAGCAGAGCACAAGGTGGGGATTAGAGTGCTTCACCCCTAAGCCTGTAAAAACAAAGAAATTCTGTCTCTTTCTACTCTACAGCTGGTATTTCGACGGGCATTTCTGCAAAACGAGGATGAGGTGGGACACAGACCTGCTGGCTGGTCATCTGCTAAAGAAAACACCTCACTCTCAATGCTTTCTACCTGTCAGCTCCAATTCTGACCCAGCTTCTCCCCTAATCCACAGGCTGCAAGGTTTTGGGATGAGGGGTGGCAGGTTCTGTCTCCAGAAGCCTGGAGGATAATATGGCTGGACTGGCCCCTCAGGACCTGTCTCAGTCTGGTCCCAAAAAGCAGCACTTAAACAGGACTCCAGCCCTTGGATGCTGCAGTCACAGCCAGCAGCTCCCTCCCAACCTTTCCAGCTCTGGAAATTGCCTCTGATGGCTCACACACCGGGAGAAGCTGGGATGCTCGGGGGTCATGAGCTGCAGGAACCTTGTGCCAGGGGCTGCAGCCCAGCCCAGCCTCAGCAGCAGCCTCACTTTACCCAGAGAATTCCCTTTGTGTGAGCCCAAGGAGCAGAACAGCTCATCCCACTGTAACAGGCATTATTCATTCATTGCCTAGCAGAGATACTCAAATTCTTCATCCCTAAAATTAAAGCCTGGCTCTTTGAATCCTGCTCAAGGTGTCTTACCCTGTTCTCCCTTTGCTCCCTGTGGTTCTCAGCTCCAGAATTCACACAAGCTGCACAGTTTTGCCTTAGGTCTTTAATAAGAGAAGTTTTGCTGCTGCTTATTATCGCTAAAATTAAATGTCACCTTGGGTTTTCCTCGCTCACTTTAGCGCATTCCGCTGCTGTCTCCTCCATCTATAAAAGGAAACTTTATGGCTCTTTGCTCTCCGCTTCTTAAAAATTGCATGCAAAAAGAAAAATCTCTCTCTCTTCTTTTTTTCCTTTTTTTTTTTTTTTTGTTAATATGCAGAAACAGTTTGTGTTGCACATTCACTGCACAGTGACCTTCTGGCAGAGCTGCACCACTGTTCATGGCCAATGTGAACAAGGTTTTGCAGTGGCAAGGTAAATATTTCGGTTATTCAAGATAAAATGAAGATTCTGCACTGACTTCTCACACCTCTGGCCTTTTGCTCCACTGCCTTGTAAACAAAGGTTGTGTTAACCTGTAACACTCTCCATCCTGATCTGCTTTTAATGCCCCAACCCCAAAATTAAAGGCACGCTTGTCTGCAGCTGATGTGGGAGAAGGATCCCAGAGGTGTCTGCTGAGCTCTATAAAGATACAGGAATGTTGCCAGATGAGGAAATTTAAGCCCAAATTCCATAACAGTTTTTCAGTGAAGAGTCTTATCCCACAATTAATCTGTCTGACTTTCCTCCTCTCTACTGGGGCAAGAAAAGCCACTAAATAACAGCCCCACTCTTCCTTAAATCTGAGGGACACTCCAGGAAGAAAATCAAGCATGAATCCCAAAACAAGGCAGGAATGCAGAGAATCCCAGACTCCATAACCTAATACAAAATTGATTCTTTTATTCTACTTCTTGTCTGCTCTGTCAAACCCCAAGGGACACAGCTTTGAATGATTTAACATGGACTCTCCACAGTCTCCTCCAGAATTTCCTTGTCTCTCAACATGAGTGCAATTTTTGCAACTTTAACAAAAAAATTAAAAATTGAGGAAATCTCAGTTCTGGCACTCCTGCTTGCAACAACAGCAGAAGTGGATGTATGGAGAGAGACTAAAAGGTGTCATGTGCAGAGTGACATTTCCCATTCTCTGTCTATACTTTCAGCTCTCTAAAGTGTCAGGAATTTCCTGGCTGGCTGGGTTATTTGCCACTCAAGGACATCCCCCATCCCTTCCCTTCCCTTCCCTTCCCTTCCCTTCCCTTCCCTTCCCTTCCCTT
>VXAC01006907.1:351347-371865 GCA_013399225.1 Rhipidura dahli | reverse complement strand
TCTCGCTCGAGTACTTCCCCCCCCCCTCCCCCCCCCTTCCCTTCCCTTCCCTTCCCTTCCCTTCCCATTCACGATCCTCTACAGCACCCAGTACTATGATTCATGCTCTGAAAACAAAAATTTCCCTCCTTTCTACACCAGCTGTCCAGAGATGTCCGTGGGTCCCTCCATGTGGGAGAACCCCAAATTCCAAATCCTCTGCACAGAACATTGCTGCTCCCAGTTTCCTTCCCAGAGGCAACATCCAGGTCTGTGTGATCTCAGGGGCTGCCCCCCAGCACTTCAAGGCTCTCCAAAATCTACCCTCAGATTCTCAAGCTGGTTCCAGGCAGGACCCCCAGGCAGCCTTCGCTGCACCTGGGACCAGAGCTGCCTTTAAACTGTTCTCCAGTGGATCTTTTCATCCTGAGAGAACACAGTTCCCTTCCCCCGGAGTAACTGGGATACTTTTGAAGTTGTTTTGCCAGCATCCAGATCAAGCTGGGCTCGGTTTTAATGACACCGTCATGCTCCTCTTACACAGCTACAAAGATTGTTTTGATACTTCAAGAATATTTGACTCGCTAGTCAAAATAAAGTACTAGAAATTGAATAAAAACTATCCTTGAATACAGAAATGGCTTATTAACATGAACTTGTTCTGTAGGATACAATCTGACCTGACTTCCCAATTAGCTCCGACACCGGAGTCTGCTGCTGGAGCCAACTGTGCGAGACACGGGGCTATTAATTAACTGCTGCAGTTTTCTTCAGCTTTTGTCAGCTCCTAAATTGATTTTTCCCTAAGTGACAGGGTGCGTGTCTAGAACAAGGGCACAAGGAACACTTCCTCACTCCAGAGCCAAACACATCCCCAGGGATGAGTGTTACCACAGAACAGGGCTGGGAACCCCCTGCCCAAGGACCTTCCCGTAGCTCAGAGCTCTCGGGAGTTATCTGAGTACAAATCCCAAGGAGCTGGTATCAGGCTGCCAAATTTGCCAGATAGAAAGAGGTACAGAGGTGCAGCACCTTGATCCTACAGACCTGTGGCTGTTTCCAGCCTGGTGCAGCCATCAGCAGGCACCCAGAGAGGTGGAGAACAGAGAACACCCCATCCCTACTGCAGCTCCGTGCTGCCAAGCCAGCCTGTCTCATGCTATTTTTTTTATTATTACTATTATTGCTGAGATGCAGATGAATTAGCTCTCTTGGGGCTTTGCACAATTTTTTATTTTGCTAAGCTGCATTTTCTTTTCCAGAAACCTTATTTTGATGTAAATCTTGTAAACAGGGGACTGGTTCGTTCAAATGCTGAGCACAAAAGCTCTTCCAAAGGAGTAGATCAAAAGTCTGCAGTTGGCTTAATGAAAGACAGACTGACAATTAGGCTGGGCAGAACTGCATGGATGGGGGGGGGAAAGACAGATTTAAGGGTTTAGTAATTGCCTGGGAGCACATGGAAGGATAGATGCAAAACAGTGAGAAGGGGTGTGAGGGAGGACGAACCTTTCCTCATTTTTGCTGCTCTAAATGCCCTCGATGTAAAATCTCCATTGTTAAGGCTCATACAAAACGTCTGTGCAGATCCTAAGTGCCGAGGCAGATAGAAAATTGAGCAAAATTGAAAATATTGAACCATTTAGGAAAAAAAGGTTCAATATTTAAAGTGTTTTCTTTCAATCAGGTGTACCCATTTTGCTTTCTTTTCAAGCTGCTGCCGTTCCCGAAATGACTACCAGGGGATAATTGCGGCACTTTTCACAAATGAAGTAGAGACGACACGAGAAAAGCAGCCGAGCTGTCAATATCATGGCCAGAACGCACAGACATTGTCGTGCCCTGACACCAAAGGCATCGATCCTCCCTCTGCTGCCACCAACAACAGGAAAGAGAAGGAGGGGGAGGATGAGGAGGGGCTCACTCTGGGAGAGGCTGGGCTGCCTGCACAGCTGAGGTGCAAGAGAATGCTCTGGGCTGGGGTTTGATTGTTCCTGAAAGTTCTTTTTTTTTGCTTTGTTTTGAAGAGTTCTACCATAAAATGGGATAAAAAAATTGGTGGCTAAAAGCAGAGTGCAGGTAGAACCCAGTTCATCATCACTGGAGCCCACCCTGGAGAAACCTGGAAATGAATTAGTGCTGTCCCAAAGTTCCCTCAGGACCTGCACAGTTACTGATGTGGGAACAGACTCACCAGCACCACAGGTGTGTTCCAGGAGCTCATGAAATAAGAAAGATTGCCATGATATTAGAACCAAAATTAGATTAAGTGTAGGAAAAGTGACGCCAGATCACACCAGTTTCACAGAAGCATCTACTCCCTTTTGAGCCTGAGTAATTTGCAAAGAATTAAAAGCCTGATAAAACAAAATGGACTTTTAAAGATGCCTTGGCACACTGCAAATGAGCTTTGCTGGTGTTTGTGTGGAAGGCTCATTTGCACCCAGTGTGAGTAAACAAAAAGTTTGAGACGAAAACAAGCAGGAGGGATGAAGCTGGATGGCCCTTGGCCAGCAGCCTTGGAATGGGCTGACCCAGGCAGTGGGAATGTGACCACAGACCAGACTGGGGGCTGGGACTGGATGATCCTTAAGGTCTCTTCCAATCCAAACCATTCTGTGACTCTGCCAAGGAACCATCCCAGCCCCCAGTGCTCACACAGGGACAGCCGTGAGCAGCACAGGAAGGAAAAACCAAACAACAAAACCCCCCAAAAGTTTTACCTGGAAGCAGGGCCTGGAACCCAGAGCATCGTGCATGTTAAGCTCTGCAACCTCATCCCTGGGTAAAGATGAGTCAAAGAGTTAATGTTGGAAGGGAAAAAAGATCCTGCATTGGCTTTTATCTAATCTTAGCTGGACACAGCAGATTATGCTGAACACTACAGAAAGCAGCATAAGCATTTCCTTTGGTACTTGAAATTATCCACATTATCTTAAAAATAAATCATGCCTATTGCCCCTTTGAAGTTCTGTCACTATTTTTAATCATGGAGCTGGGGCTTGGCTTTTGAGGTGAATTTGTCAGTAATTTATGCTAATAGATTTCTGCACTGATGCCGCCTGCACCTCCATATCTGTGGAGATGCCAGAGCCACGATAACCACGGGAACATCAGCACATCAGCACCAGCCTGAGATGGTAAGCAGAGCACTCTGCTGCCACGGCCCGAGTCCTGCCCCCCACACAAGCTGCTCCGGCTCACACATGCCCTTCCTAGAGCCAAAAACACTGCACAAATGCATAAAAAACAGAGATTTGTAGTTTCTTCCTGACATGTCTTTTCTTCCTGGGCTCCTGATAAAAGTCTTACATCTTTGATTTTTTATTTTTTAACATCTATAAAGGCAGCAGCTCCAGGTATTTTTCAGCCTTCATTGTCACTTGAATGTCGCTGGCATCAAACACGGATTTTCCCCCTCTCACAATGCCCTGGCACAAGGCCGTGGCACATTCAGGGATCATTTCATCGGAGGCATAACACACTAATCTGCTCAGCTCCAATTATTTAGCCATATGATCTATGTAAATCTGACCAGCTTGCAGCAGCTCCAGGCCTAGATGTGTTTGTGAGTAATTTTGATCCTGCGATTATTTTGGCAGTTTTGAAATCTTTGCCGTTAACAGGAGGGTGCGAAAAACCAGCCCCTACAAACCGGTGCTCCTGGGGAAGCTGGTGCTCCAAGGGCTGAGCTGAAGCACATCTGGTGCTCCAGGAAATCAGAAAGGCACAGATGTCATTGTAGATCTGGAATCTGGTACCCACCGCCAGAACCCCAAGGACATGGCACCAGCTAAGGACCATCCTGGCCCAAACCAAGTCTCTGATTGTCGCTGTCACACCGCGGAGGGGTAGAAAAACCACACAAAGTCCAGGATTTTGTATCAATGGCAGCAAGAGATAAAATGTTTTTTTTCCCCAAGGTTTTTATATGTTAGGTCACAAAAAATGTGTTAAATTGCATAAGATAATTGGTCCTCTGGCCAGCCAACCCCTGAGGGGATTGGCCAAATTCTAAGACGTCCATTCCCAAATATTTTGCTGGTTAGAGCCATAACAATCTGGCAAAACAATCTGCAGGTGCCAGGATTTACAAGATGATAACTTTGTTTTAGATAGCTGGCATGGGAAAGACAGAGCTCTCCCAAAATGCTGCAGAGAGCTGAAAGATTTCTCTGCTAAAAGCTTTTCAGTGTCCACATCTGATAACCAGCACAGTGCCAGATGCAGGTGGCTCACCTCAAGTAGGGCCACATCACCCTACAAGTGGCACCAGGAGAAGAAAACAAATCACATCTGGTTTCACACCACATTGCCATTGGCAGCAGGGAGGTATTTTACCAGGAAAAACAGAAACACTTTCAAAGCGACTCTGAAATAACCGCTTGCTTTGGCTTAGTTCACCTCAAACACCAGTGCTCTGCATGGCTCTTCCAGCCTCACTGAGCCTTTGCAGGAAGCCAAAAAAGGAGAAATGCTCACCCACGTGTACCTGGCTCAGCCCACCTGGCCAGACCCCACCTGGCCAGACCCCACCTGGCCTCCCCCTCCTCACAGCCAGCACAAAAAATCAACACCAAACCCACTTAATGTAGAATAATGTGGAATGAATCCCCTCAGAATATCTCACCTGTGAAGGGTGATTACATCTCATTTCCATGTACGAACGACCTTAAATGACATTAGGGCTTACAGGCTTCGCCTGTGGCTCAGAGGGGGAAGGATGGACGGATGTGTAACCTTCATGGGTGAGGGGCTGCTTATTTATTATCTGGCAGTGGGGGAATGGAGGAGCAAATAGATCAGTTTAGAAGAAAGCAGGGGAGCTGAATCCCACATGTGGATGCAGTGACATCGTTTTTTGGCACCAGAGAGGGAATGCCTCTTTCTGCCTCAGGAAGGAGCCCTGGTCTGCTGAGGACTCTCAAACCCCCAAGAAACCAACACCTAAGAGAAAAAGGTTCTGTCACAGAAAGGGCATTTTCACCTCAAAGCCTAACAATCATTTGGGAACTAGACATCTGAGCTCTCTGTTTGCAAATACAGGCCTAATATTTCAAAAATAAATGGTTTAATGACAGTATCTTTACAGCAGAGGAAGGACAGTGAGGAGGAATTGGTGATAATCCCAATACTTGGAGGAGAAGCAGAAATTCATTTCAGAGCAGGCAGCAGCACACCCTGCCTACCTGCCAGAAATCAGTAGTCTCTGGCCTGTAAGCTTTATGTTGGACCCTGGATTTAATTTTTTATCCTTCTCTACAGGATTAGTGAAATATCCAGTTTCAATGGACTTTATGTCCTATGGCACCAATTTTCCCCAAGTTCTAGTTCAGCTCCCATTCCTCTCAATCCCTCCTACAGCAACAGAGAAGTGAAAGGAAAAAGCATTAATAAATCCTACATTAATAACCAATATCAAATTCTACTAGAATTTGCTCAAAAGGAAAGAGAATCAATGGCAGCCTGTTCTCGGTTCTTTAAGGCAGCCTTGTATTGTTTCTAACGAAACAAAAATCAATATGAAATTCTTCTTATGGTTCATTTTTTAAAGCTCAATACCAGCTGGGCAATTTGGCTGACAATTATGAATAATCTGTTGTGTCACCAGTCCGGGCTCTGCAGCCCAGCCTGCAATCATGGGTTATTGCTTGCAGGTACATCTCTCGCTATCGGTTTGCTTTCCACTTTTCTACAGTGATCATTCAGAAATAAAGGGAATTTGCTAATCAATCCCATTGACTTTAAAGCAACAGTTATTAATGCCTTCAGTTTGTTGCTGGCTTCTAAACTTTTCGAATCCATTAGTTACAAGCCCCCATTGATTACAAAGACACCCCCACATGGCATTGGCTTTCCAAGGGAAAAAAAGCAGAGCTTTTTTGAGCCCCTTTCCACAGGAGGCACAGCGTGGTGGGAAACCAGCATGAGATGATCAGGTAATTTCACCACAATAACTTCCTTTGCGAGTAAAAGTGACAAAGCTATTTTTGAAGTGCCTCATTGAAGATGACTTCATCTCATTTCCAAACAGTGCATTGTTCTCCTTCACCTCCTGCTTGCTCTTCCCCAGATCCACGCGCTTGGATCCTTACATGGCTCCTTTCTCCTCAAGGTTTCCAGAACCACCAGAGGTTCTCCTGTCCTGGCAGACCCAGTGCTGGCCAAGCCCTGAGCAAGCCAGGCTTGATCAGGCTCTGCCTTGGGCTCCATCCCAGCAGCCTTTGGCTGCACTCCAGCTGCCCCTGGCACTGTGAATTAAGGGCTGCACAAGGCAGCACCCACAGGGCTCAGAGCAGCCACCACCCTGATGGCAGCCCCTCCCTGATGGGAGACTGGGCTCAGAAAATCCCTGTGCCCCTTACTGGGGAGCCCAGTGTCCCCCAGGCCATCCCAGCCACAGTGGAAGCTGTGCCAGAACAGCCTCTCCCACAATGGCATCGCTGCATCTTCTGCTGAGACTTGTTCTCAAAATGCAGTGTGACCATTTCCACTTTCAGATACAGACACATCTTTGCTTTAAAGAAAAGTAAATTAGAGTTTTTTCCCCCAATATGAACATCCTTCAACCCCCAATCACCTCAGACAGCCCTGCCAGAGCAATAGGAAATTTGGAATGCATTAATTTTGGAACAACATGCAATCAAATGCTACATGTCACTACTGAGATCCTTGGTAAGCACAGTCCTGACTCAGTCCCTGGTCAGGCAGATTTGTCCATAAAAGATGAGGAGAGAGGGAGAGGAGACATCCTCCTCCTTCAGAGTGGAGCAGGAGTTTGATGCCTGCCACTGTTAAAGATGCTTTTCCTGTGAATTTGCCCCATTTACAGAACCCTGATTATTTTTTTTTTCCCCTAACAGGAAAATGACATTCAAGTGGCTGGGTCTGCATTAAGAGAGACACTGTCATTCAGCACAGAACTGCTGGATAGACTCACCAGTCCCTGCTCTGAAGTAGGTCACAGCAACTGTCACAGAATCCCTTCAAACCCGTTTAAAATCCAATAAGTCTAAGGAAAAAGACCCGTGGAAATGTATCTAATTTGAAAATCACATTGGCTGGGTTCAAGTCTGCAAATCATTTAAACATGTTCTTAACTTGACACTAATGAATCAGCTTACAGAAGTCAAAGATACTTGAAGATCAGATCTGAAGTGCTCAGCATCTTGCACCACGAGAGGCCACGTTCGTGGCAGCAGCTCCAGCAGACACTGATGGCAGTCACACCAGTCACACCAGTCACACCAGTTACACCAGTTACACCAGCACAGTTACATGATGCAGGGATGCCTCACACTCCCCCAGATGTTTCAGCCTCAAGCCAGCTCAAGGTTTACCAGGGGCTAATTCAAAAATAAACATATAAGTCTCCAAATGGGAAACTTTGCCGTTTTTCAAGTGCAATTTACAAGATGCTGAAAGGGATTGTGTTTCATTTTGTGAGGAAGGAAAAAAAAAAAGAGAAAATCACTTTATAATTCTCTGGCATTCAGATGCCCTAAATATATCCAACCCTGCCAGGGAAATCTCATGCTTAGAGCAAGTCTAACATTAGCTGCTTCTCCTTCCAACTGAAAATATTCCTAAAAACATCAGATCCATCCCAAGAGAAGAGGATCATTCATTCTGCCCCAAAGGCTGTGCTGAAGCACCCCTGAGAGGGGATGGAATGGGATCAGCACCAAGGGAAGGTGAACCTGCATCCAGATCCCAGACAGCACCATGTCCAAAGCCAGGAGAATGCATCCCTTCCACTCCCTCTGCAGCCCAGCACCCTGAAGGATGTGCCTCCCATGGGCTGGGTTTCCTCGGGGTGTAAAAAAGAGATGAGGATTTGCAGAACAAGAGGAGGTGGCTGGGACTGCTGCTAGATAGAGGGGGAACGCTGGTGAGACTTTGCTTAAGTGCTTTGTAATTTCCAATAATTGCCAAAAAGTGTGAGCTGGGGCCTTGGCCTTTGTGCTTTGCCAGGCAGAAAAAATAAACTCTTGATCTGAATAAGGGAGGACGAGTAGAGCCCTCGAGGCTGCCTGCAGGCACCTGTGCTCTGAGAGAACCTTCGGCGAGGAACAGCACAAACAAGGAGATTACTGCAAGTCACAGGAAGCATGAAAGATTCCTCACCAAGGCAGGACATGGAAAACCACGGCTCTAAGGAGAGGAAGAGCAGGGATGCTGTGGGACAAAGCTCCTTCACTGGAACCCAACCCATCCATTTTTTGGATGTGAGGCACCCTGGCACACACCAAAGACCCCAGCTGCCCACTGCCTATGGGCCTGCAGCTGGTCCTGCCCTGTGCCTGCTCGAACAGCAGAGATGATGAAAGGTTTAGGGAAGTAAGCCAGCCCTTCTTGGGAGAGGGGGAACGAGAGCATCAGTGCTTTTCTTTATTAATGGCTTGTGATCTGGAGCATGTGATATGTGCATGCAGTGGTGAACTGGAGAAGGAATGAGAGAGAGAAATTCCCCGAAGCCATTTCTGCTTATCCTCCTCCCCGCTTTTGGAGCATCCTCAGGGATTGCCCTTCTCGCAGAGGAGTAGCTTTGGAGGAGAAAGAGGGTGACACATTCTCAAGGAGCTTATTTACAAGTGCTCTTTTCTAAAGATCAATGTGTTGAGCCTGGTGAAGAATGATTTCAATTTTGCCTTGAAAACTTGGATCAAACACTGCTGACGATGCAAACTTCCCTGCCATCCAGAGATTAAACTTGTTCTGCTGTTTTTAATAGGGGCCTGAGTGCTTTGCTTGCCAGCGGCTCTCAGCACCGTGCTCCCTCTTGGAGCAGATTCCGAGAGCACCCTGCAGAAATAATCCAGTTGCAGCTTCATGTTGCTCAGGAGGCGCCTGATGCGTCAGCACCGAGTCGGACCCGGGAGCTCCCCACAGGACACAGCTGAAAAGCATTCGGAAAACCAGGAAAACTGTGTGCAAAGACAAGCCAGAAATACAGCAGTCAAACAAATGTGATTTAATTCTAGATCACTACAGGCTCTTCTTATGACCTTGAACAACAGGCAGTGATTGAGAGTATAGTGGCAGAGCGAGGACACGAGTGTCCTGAGCAGTGTCTGAGTTTACAAGAGGTCTATATTCAAACATCCAAAGCAATTTATAGACAGAGGTACCCTTGGCACACAGCATCCCCTGGGAGCTGACTGCCTGGCTGAGGCTGATCACCCTTGACTTCACCTAGAGCTGCTCACTCTCCGAGCCAGCAATCAATCCCCACAGGCTCCCAGCCCCTCAGGCTTGCCTGTTGGAAGTGTACACCCAGTAAAGCTATAGGATGCTGCTGGAGTCAATGACCTGTCTCACCTCGTGGCACTGCACCTGCTCTGCAAGGTCCATTTCCCACCAGGGCAATGTGTGCTTCCCAAGCCTGTCCCTGTAGATGCTGACAGAGCTTTAGCAGTGAATTTCTTCAGCTGTCTAGTATTTTGTGAGAACTCTGTCTTTCCCATGCAAGTTAACCAAAACAAAGTTACCAGTGTTTATCACTATCCACTCCTGCACTTGTTTTTCCCACATTGTTATGGCTTCAACTAGAAAAACACTTGGGAACGGATGTGCCAGAGTTGGGCCAACCCCCTCGAGGGGTGGATGGCCAGAGGACCAATTGCTTTATGCCATTTAACTCACTCTTGTGAACTAACATATAAAAACCTTGGGAAAAAGCCATTCAAGGGGGGCTTTGCCACCTTTTCTACCGCCCTGGACTCGTGTGGTTTTTCTACACATCCATGTAGACGTCCCCAGTGCAGACTGGCATGTTTGGCACTGCACTGGGCTTTCACCTGGGGAGAGGAATGTCCCTTCACCCCTGCTGGAAAGCCCAGCACTAAAAGGCTGTCTGTGCCTTAGACAAGTCCTCAGTCTTCAATAACAAACTGTCTTGGAGTGACTTTATGATGCTGTATCCCCCTATTGCTGCCAATGCCCCAAAAATTAATTTTTGTGCCTTTAAACTGAGCTAGAGAGCGGGGAGAGGAAAAAAACTGAGAGAACTTTTCATAGCAGTTGTCCAAAGACACAGACACACACTGGTCTGCATCCTGCTCCTGCTGTGGTAGCAAGCGTGGAGGAAGCACCCTTCTTGCTTTCCAGCCAGCTTTGGGCTCCTTTTCTCTGGAGGGGAATGGAGAGTTGAACTTTGTTTTCCTGGGACTTTGTTTTTTTCCCTTCTTCTCTTCTGGACTGTTTCAACAACATCAGAACACATTGGGAGAATTTTCCGCTGAGGCCCTGGAGTTGGGCCCACACTGACCCAGCTCTGAGGAGGAGGAGAGAGACCCCACATACAGAAGGACTCTGAAATCTTCCCAGGTTTCTCTCCAGAAGCAAGAGATTTTATTATTTAGCATTATTATCCCTTCCTGTGTGTTTGTTACATAAATAGTTTTTTATCTCTTTTACTTTCCTCCAAGGAAAATTTCTTTTTTTTTCCCCCAAACCTGGTGCTGGAGGGCTGGTTATAACCTGCCTTCTATCAGAGGATATTTTCCTCCAAATTTGTCCAAACTGGCACACAGACCTTAGCACTGCAAGTAAAACACATCTCACTGTGTCACTCCCTTGCTCTGAGGTGGCTCCGAGTGCTGGAGGGCTGGCCTGTGATGGTGCCAGGGAATCACTGCTCGTTACTGCAACACAAATAAAGACTGACCACAAGCCAGAAAAGCTCCAAGCTTTCCCCCTTAATCCCAGATGCCTCCTGCATTCCTCTCCTTCACCAGCCCAGGCTCGGTGCCTACAGGACAGGGTGCTCCTCTTGCTGGAAGGACCTTCGTGGAGGGGGAGTTGCCCTGAGGCTCACATTGTCCACCCCCAGCCAAGGCTTCTGCCCCTTCCCGGGTCCCTGTCCCTCGCCTTCAGCCAGCAGGGATGCTGCTCTCCCTCTCTGCTCGCTCTTCACTCAGCCTCTGAAGTGTAAAGCGTTATTAAACTTGTCCTCAGTCACTCCAGAGTGGCAGACGAGGCTGCCACGCTCCGCCAGCTGCTGATTTATTAGTCAGGTCTGCAAGACTTTAATCTTCTTGGATGGGTTTTGTCTTCTCTTTTCCCAATTCATAAATGGATATCTTTATATTTAATCTCCAGTCGAACTACTCCATACTTGATCTTTGAACTGCTACACCAGGGTGTGTAATTGCCTCTCTCCAGGCTGCACCCACCCACAGGGAGCCCCAGAAGGGCAGAGCTGGGATGTTTTGCTCACCCCCACTTCCAGGCTGTGTCTCACTGAAACACTGCATGAGAGTTGGGATGGCTTTCCTGGAAAGAGATGTATTCATTCCCAGTCAGTGCAGAAAGGCACCTGACTCCCCTGGTGTCTTAGCTGGGATGTAGAATGGATCAATTCCATGTGATTTAGCCCTTCTTTTATTAAAATCAGCCACCCAGCCCAGCCCAGCATCAGCCTTCCCATGGTCCTGGACAGAGCAGGCATCACACCCCCAGCTGAGTCTCAGATATAATGAAATGCCTTGGGGATAAGAAAAAAAAAAAAAAATTGTGCAGAACACATATAATTTTGGCAAGACCTTCCTCTCCCTTCCCCCAGGGAATGCTTATAAAACAAAAATAGTTATGCAAAATTATGCGTTTTTTTTGCTTTTATACTGTAAAAAGGCAACACAAAGTGCTTTTCTGTGTACAAACACTTTAAATATTGGATGCTTACTGGACACAGTTCTGGCTTTTCCTTTACATTTGAAAAAAGCAAACGCCTCCCATGGAAAAATTATGGAAATAAACTAGGAAGAGAGGCTCATTATTTTTCCAAGGGATTTTCACACCAGGTTTCGATATGCAAGTCATGCTCCCACCATGGAGGGCTGTGCACAGACACAATCTAGTGAAGATTTTGTGTACACAGTGTAAAATAAAGCCACATCAGCTTCGTGGTTTTTTGAGCTAAGAGCTGCTTAAATGTACAATTCTTCTGCCTCATTGCCAAACAGAAACAATACACAGAAACAACAGCAAAATTAAATTGAGGTATTTAGCTTCCAATTTCGAGCCACGAGAAGAAAATGTGCTGTATGAGGCACCTCCAGAGCCTCTGCTGGGGGGGTCTTTGAGCCCTGCATCTGCTTCACGGCCATAAGGAACTGTCTGGAAATGGTTTCCAAAAAAAAGCCACCCTCAGCTTGGCCTGAGGCGCATCATCTTCCAGCCTCTCCTCCACGGGGATGTCAGCAGCTGCCCAAGGTGCTCAGTGGCACCAGCCAATGCTGGAGGGACAGAAGTCCCCCACCCACCGCTGGCAGCACATCAATGCCACCATCCCTGGTGTGACTCAGGAGAACCAGGAAAACCAGAGTGCAGCACGTTTTTAAAACCTGGTTTGTTTTCCAACTCCTGAAGCTAATTTTCTCTATTTTCCTACCACTGTTAAAATGCCAAATAAATACAGGATTTAAAAAAAAAGAAACCCAAAAGCAGCGTTTCTTTCTTCCTGTGAATAGTAATACAGACAGGAAGCCTCCTACACTCCCCTTTCAATCCACAAATCCCCACGTGCTGCACAACTTCCTTCCCCTGGGAAAGACCATGAACCTGTTCCTTGCTTGCTAAGCTGAAAAGTGCCAAAATTAATCTGGTGCCCAGACACTGGCAACTGGGAGTAATAGGGATTTAACTGATACAGCAGTCTGGTTCAGGAGGGGTCTCACAGCAGCTTAAAACAAGGCCACTGAAAATCCACGCTCCAGAGGCTCCTCACATCCCACAGTCTGAGCTGTGAGGGAAGAGCTGGTGGCAGTGGCTGAAGGAAAGGCTCTCCCTCCATGCAGGCACACTGCCAGGCCAACCCTGTGGTTTCACAGGACACAGTCTGGTCACAAATAAGCCTTGAAAAACCAAAGGGGGAAATATCTGAAGGTGGATTTCTGCACTACCCCCAGCCCTACTGCCCATCAGACCTGCGGGCACTGGGTTTGTCACAGCCCAGGGCAGCGGGAAGCAGGGACACAGCCAGGACCAGGCACGGTCCTGTGGATTGCTGTTTCATTATCCAGGTAGGACAGAGGGAAAAGTGGCCTTTGCAAACCTTACAGATGTTGCTGTTATAACACAGACGTGTAGAAAAACCACACGAATCCAGGTCAGGAGAAATGGTGGCAAGGTTGGTTTAATGTTTTTTTTCCCAAGGTTTTTATATGTTAGCTCACAAGAGTGAGTTAAATGGCATAAAGTAATTGGTCCTCTGGCCATCCACCCCTCGAGGGGTTTGGCCCAATTCTGGCACATCCGTTCCCAAGTGTTTTTCTAGTTGAAGCCATAACAATCTGGGAAAAACAAGTCAAGGTGTGGATATTTGATAAACGACAGATTTTGTTTTGGTTAACTTGCATGGGAAAGACAGAGTTCTCACAAAATGCTGTAGAGCTGAAGAAATTCACTGCTGAAGCTCTTTCAGCATCTACACTCCAGAGACTGGGGTTTTAAGCTGAGGTTGTAGGAGACGCCAGGGGGTTGTTCCAGGTAAGGACACGGAGCTTGGCTGTGCAGGTGCCAGATAAATACAAGGATCATCCCAGCCCCCTGAGCCACCTCAGGGCAGGACATGGCACCCCCTCCTGCTGCCCCCTCTCTCTCTCACACACCTGCCCAAAGGTGGGATCCCTCCATAGCTCAAGGTCAGGTCATTTTCCTCTGGCAGGCACAGAATTTTTGCCCCCACACATTTAACCCTCCTCAGGCATCCACAGCCTCTGCCTGGGCCAACACCCACTGTTCTCTCGAGACCCCCACTCCCTTCCCAAGGCAGGGATCTCCCTGTCCCCATACATCAGGTGCCCCCTTGTCCCTGCACATCAGATTTTGTTCCCACTAGGTACAGCCAGACCCACCCACAGCTTCTCACACAATGTTTAAACTTCCTCTGAACGTGCTGGAACAACCAAGAAATACGCTGTGAGTTGGAAACAGGCCGGGATTTGCAGGGAATTGGGCAAAACAACTGGCTGCAGCTGGCCAAATTAATTCCCAGCATAATTCCACTGAAGTGGAATTTAACAGGCATTTGAAATAACGTGGTCTTTTCTTGCCCTTTGCATGTGTAGAAGGAAACAAAAACAAAAAAAAAGTATTAACAACTCATTCCCAATCTTGCATGGGTAATTAGCCACGTGGGGAGCAAAGAGCCCTGTGCACTCCTGGGCTGGCAGGTGCCCAACCTTCTGCTCTGCCAGTTGGTACCTTTGTGCAGGAGAAAAAAGGAGCTGCCCTGGCTGGGTCTGTACAATGGACCACGCGCTGAGGCTGACAGGTCACAAATGAGTCACGTGAGAGCTGAGCAGAACACCACGGAGCACACCAAGTTTCTTTATAAACCGGTTCCATGCAAAGATAATAGTGAGCAGAGGCTAATTCTGCAGTCTCTAATTTTCTTGTCTGACTAAGCAGGCATAATTTACACCCATCAGTTGCAAATGGCTTCTCCCAGCAATCCTAAAGATAGAGGATTTTTTTTAAGAGAAAAAAAAAAAAGAAGAAAAAATATTATTTCCTACCTCTGCAGAAAGAGGAAGAAAAATACATGCAAAGGCTGTCTGACACAAATATGTATTTTCACTCAGCTAGTTCAAAGAGCTCATCTTGCAGCCCAGAAACAGGAGACCTTGATGGAACCAACTGGCCAAAACAGTTTCTCCTGTCAGAGATGAACACAGGGGGTGTTAAAGATAATAATTTTCACTGGTTTTACTTAGTCATTTGCTCCCTGTTGCCCTTTTCAGCCCACATGACACGCTGCAATTGTGCAAATTCGGCTGCTGCTACACAAGGCTGACAATCCACCGGGACACAGGCAGCTCCATTCCACAAACCCTGGGGGATCTGTCACCTCTCAGGTGCCAGGACAGCTCCATCCCTGCTCACAGCCACCACATCACATCCAAAAAGGCTGGGCGGATCTCTGCATCCTCCCGAATTCCTGCTGCCTGGGGTGACTCTGTCCGTGGTGGAAGGAATGAGGGACTTGACTCTACAAACAAGCTGGAAGACAAAACTAGTACTGAGAGATAAAAGAAACAATGGGAAGGATTCCACTGATTGATGAATGGAAAGAAAGAGATTTGTCTTTACAAATAAATTATAGCTCTGCTGATAAATTAAATTGGACATTGAGAGATGAAAGAAACAATGGGAAGAACCATAAATTCCGTAAGAATTAAAATAAAGGAGGGGTTATACATTAAAAGGGAACCTTAGGTATTAGGTGATTTGGGAAGTCTGTACCTCAGCCACCAGGGAAAGAGAGAGAGAAATGAAGCTGGGAAATTGGGATAAAAAGGAGTCCAAAAATATGAGAGAGCCCAGGGGAAATACCCCGTGGCCTCTCCCTTTATTCAAATAAAGTAAAGGGACTCCTCTGTCTCCTTTTTGGACACAAACCCCTGGTATTGGTGGATTAATTTTCCTGACAATAGGGATGTTGGGAAGCATCTGCTCCAGACTCCCAGAGCTTCAGCCCATCTCCAGGTTCAAACCAGGATCCCTTCAAAGGAAGGGGCTGATCAGAGGGGCCCTGCTGGGGGTGCCCAGTGAGGGTCTGGCTGCACAGTGTCCATGCAAGAGCTGGCACGGATGGAGCTGCTCCAGCGCCAGAGCCAGAGCAGCTGAACCACCTCCACAAACTCCCACCTTCCAGTGCCATCCAAGGGTCCCACATTCCCACTGTGCCCTGCCAGGTGGGAGCAGCCAAACCTCCAAGGTCTGACATCCCTGGTGGCAGGGCTCGGGTGCTGCTGGTGGTGCAGAGACCCGGCTGGGTCTGTGCCGGGTGTGTGACACTCTGTGAGCCCGCAGGGCACCCGTGCACAGGGCAAACTGCAGCATAACCGATTAAAAATAATAACAAGATTCCACCTTTTGTCATTGTCTCGTTCCAAGAGTCTCCATAAGCTTCAGTCAGACCAGCTCCAGGCAGGAAAGTCTGGAACACCTCTCTGGCCATTGTTTGAAGGGTCGTGCACCGGCTCTCCCAGCACCAGCACAGCCCTTGTCTCACCCCCACGTCTGTCTCGGATGGAAAAGGAGGCAGTGGAAGAAACTGGTGCTGCAAATACCACTGGGGGAAGGAAGAGTCAATTCCCACCTGCTGCCAGCCTGGGGACGTTCGGGACGAAACCTCGTACCTGCTTCCACCAGCTGACGGTGGGACCCGCCAGGTCCCAGCTCCCGCTGCTGCGGGGTGGGGTTTGCACGGTGGGGGCGATGCCATCGCTTCAGAGAGCATTGCCAGCGCCTTTTGATCTGCTCAGACACACGGGCCCCACGCAGGGCTCTGATCTGAGCTCCCTGTAGCCCCGGGCCCCCGCAGCCAGCCCGGCCAAGGAGGGGAGCGCTGCCGGCCCCCTTCTCCCAGTTCCTGCGGGGCGTCGCTGCTCTCGGTTTGACGGGACCTCGCGTTCTCCCAGTGCGTTCTCCTGACTTTCACAATAATATATTCAGCAGAGCTGGATACATTTCAAACCAGCTATTACACCACGGTATGTTCCAACACAAATATATGCGGTGTAGTGCTGCAACAATCCTTGTGCGAGCATCACACAGATTGCAGGAACCCCACATTTCCCTGCCCGCCCCGCCCGCCCCGGACAGAGCAGCCACACCACGACAGCGGGAATTACTTAGAGAACAAACCTCATAAAAATCTGAGTGGGAAACCACCTGAAAACCACCACGTTGAAATCACCTGCCCAGCACCACAACGCACGAGGGGTTCCCAGCAGTTCCCTCTGCCCTGGCCCCACGGCAGGGAGGGCAGAGCTGCCGGTGCCTCCATCCCGACCACAGGAACCCTGCTCGTGCTGCAGGCGAGGCGTGGGGAACGCACAATGCCTCCCCCTTCCAGATGGATGGAATGCCGAGAAGGAAGTGGAAATTTTTTCCCTCTTCCCTCCACCCCACAACAAGCAAAATGTGACACAAATCGCAGCGAGTTTGCGGGGGCAAATGTGGGTACTCGGTGTTTGCTTTTGCGAGAGCTGCTGGAGCGTGGGTGGCAGCGTCACCTCACCCCGGCTGTTGGCACGGAGTTGGTGCCTCTCCCAGCAAGAGGCACCGAGCAGACCCAAACTCCTCGGGCAAAGCCGGCTTCTCACTGCGGCACTGCCTTGCCCAGCCCCGCTCCCAGATGAGGAGCCCTCAGCTCTCCTCAATGCCACCCCAGCTCCCAGATGATTACAGCGAAACGGATCCTCCTTACAGCATCTAAAACTTGCCGTTTAAACCCAGGAAATCTGCTGTGGCAGAGCTGCAGGAGGCAGAATTAACCAGAGTGGTGGAGAAGAAGCGAGTGCAGGATGAGACCGGGAAGGAAGGAAAGGAGGGATCCTTCCTAATGGATCAGTGAATCGCAGGCTTCAATTCAATTTAGCGAGCCATCCATCAAGCTGTGGGTGTCACAGCGAAGGGACGGAGCCGGGACGGTTTCAGTAGAGGGCACTCAAGTCCCAGAAATCTGAATTTACCAGGTATATTCACTCTGATGTTTTAGGAGCCGGCTTCAGCACATGAATCTCGGTAATGCGAGCACTGAGCCTCATAACTCAGATTGATTGTGGTTCTATTAGACCTGATGCATATAAATCTAAACAAAACACATGTGGATGGAGCTAATTCAAACGCACCAGTTTAGATACCATTACAAAAATAAAGAGAAGCCTCTTTTTCTTCATTAGTATTGAAAAATGCCATAGCTACTGAAATGCTTATGTCTCTTTCTGCCAGGTTCATACTTCTGCTGCTGCTCTAAAGCATTAGTCTGATTTGAAAACGTCCTTCTTCAATCAGCATTTTCCTGTAGATATTAATAATTTCAGCATTATTTTCCACTTTTGCAAGTGGTTCTCTTTCATACTCAAAAATAAGAAGTCTTACATCAGTGACTTGAGAACACCCATAAACCTACAGCTTCATTTGTAGGTGAGAGGACTGACATTTTTATGTGTATAAAAACCCCATAAGTTACAAATCTGACCTGTGTAATACCACATGTATTCACTGCAAAAACAGCAGCACGAAAAAATAACATCCAAATATCTTCACAACAAACTCAAAATAACCAATCGACTTCTCCTCACTGGTACACCATGTTCACAAGTTATAAATACAGCAGAGTTTGCATTAATTGATACACTCTTAAATGATGAATTACCACATTAAAGCTATTTTCACAGCACTTATGAACTGGGCAAATATCTTGTATTTTTAGCATCACTGTAACAAGTTGTCCAATGCCAAAGCCCTTTTGCTACCTTTGATCATCCTTCAAGGCACAGCCAAAGATTCCTGAAGAAAGTCCTGACTCAGCTTGGTATAAATCCCTCTCCCAAGGCCCACGCAGCTCAGCCCAGCATCCCACAGGGCAGCACTCACCTGTGCAGCAGCACGGAGCCAGAGCTTTGGTCCCATGAGGAGCTCTGTCAGCATTCCAAATACTTCCCTCTTTTGTCCAGCCATCCTTTCTGTGTTGTAATTATCCTTAATGACCTGGCTCCAGCTCCAGCTCCAGTCTGGCCTGGAGGCTGGAGATCATTGCTCAAAGGTCTGGGCTCATGCAGCATCTGCATGGGCATCAGGTGAAATCAAATAGTCTTTGTATGGGGGCAGAACACCCCTAAGCAGCTATGGTGCAACACCTAAGGGAAGTTTCCAAAATGCTCTCTTTGTAATCCCGGCCCAGAGCAGCCCTGGGATCCCCAGAGTGCTGCCCAGAATGAGGAGCATTGCCACGTTACACGTGAGGGACAGGCTGGGGGACAGTGTGGGAATCTGGGAACAGAAAGAAAGGGGGGCACAGCCACGGGGGGCTGTTCTGGCTGTTCTGCTGGATACTGTTGGGTTGCTTTGGGAAGGAGAAGCCAAACAAAGCCCAATAAGGAGATGAGCAGCTGTGGAGCACTCCTCTGCCTGCGCCCAGGTTCAACTGCTTTGGTAGTTTCTGGTAGAGGACTGCTCCTGTCCTACCCTCTCTGATCTACGTGCACGAGACAAGGACTATCCATGACCTCCATACATCCATCTGTCACCAATCAAATAATTTAATATGAAATAAACTCTTTGTGCTGGCCCTGCAGCAGGATCCAGTGGCTGAAGCTGAGGTTGGAGCCTTATCAGTGCCTGGTACCAACAGAAAGGCAAGAAGCAGCATCCTGAACTTACAGAATATTTCATCCCAGCTACAGCTGAATTTAAACACAAAATCCAACCTCTTCTCCGTGCGCTGGAGTCTGCAAAGAGCAAAGAACAGACACAGCTGAATTAGCCCTTTTTACCTGCTCCCTCCCAATAGCTTTGTGGGGCTTTTTTATCTCCAGGTGCAAAGAGTCACCAGGTTGTGACATTTCATTTTATGACAAGTTCACAGAAACAGCTGTCCTTCACTTAAGCAGTATGTAAAGAAATTTTCTTCCATGCTCTTTCGCTAAATCTTACCCGTTTTGGTGTCAGGGGGATAAAAATATCCTTAACACGAGCCACTCTTCTCTGCAACCATCTTTGGCACAGGCAGAAAGGTTCGGGTTGGGAGCTGGAGTCTTGGCCCTGCCCACAATCAACACCAACAACCACCTCCTCGGAGACCGAGCTTGTGCCCGGTGCTTGGAGGAGGCTGAGCAGCACCTCTGCCTCTCTCACTCGATGCTGAGGTAGGAGTAAGACGTCCCCTGCACCACGACACAGTGCTGAGACCCCAGGCCACGCTCAGGGGCATCTTCCCATCGCCCCAGCGAGGCACCAGTTACATCACTGGTGCCCAGGGAGGCACCGCAACATCTCTGGGAGAGGCTGGTCCTGCCCCGGGCGTGCAGATTTGCCAGAGACTCTTCCAGCTTTTCCTTTCGGCTCCGTGTGGATGACGGCTGTCACATTCCCTGGCCAATCTCCCATTGCTCATGCTGTACGAACAGCCAGAGCCCAGACACCGCTGCAGTGGGCACGCAGGGAATCCCCCGCGTGTCCACCGCCCTGCAGCACTCCCCCTGCTCGCTGCCCGCTGGCAGAGGCAACACCTAGGAACTTCTCTTTGAGCCGTAGACCAGTAATAACTTGTTCCTCCCCCAGTCCGCACACCCGGGCTGCCGGAGGCTGCTCTGGGATGGGTCTCTGGAGCAGAGTGCAGGACGGCGATCAGCATTTCTCCCAGCACGGAGCACGCCGAGCCTGCTGCTGGAGAAAGCGACGGGCAAGGAAAATTAAAAATATGAGCCAATACAGAGTAATAGTATGTTTGTAAGAAAATTAAAGATTTGCTCTTCAGCTGTTCCACTCTGGAGTTAGGAGACAGCTGGCAAATGGGAACGATTGGAAATGATGGAATAGATCAAATTATTTAAATGAGAAAAAAAGAAATTCGCCCTAGCCTGGCCCAGCACGTTGACACAGCATCTCCCGGTCCGCGGCACGGGCAGCCCTTTGTCTCTGTCACCGAGGTCATTAAACTCCCGGCTGCGGAGCGCGGGCCGGGCGCCCGCCGCGGTACCGCCGCTGCAGCGGCCCCACCCCGGCCCCAGCCCCAGCCCCG
>VXAC01006907.1:232175-350990 GCA_013399225.1 Rhipidura dahli | reverse complement strand
CAGCAGCCGCCCGCGTCCCCGCTGCCCCTGGGGCCGTAGGGCCGAGCCGGCCCGCGCCCTCCCCAACGATGCCCCATCTCTGGCCGGCGCTTTGCCGCGTCCTCTGGGAATACTGGGCAGCGCTCCTGGTCGGCGGCTTCTGGGGACAGAGCTCGTACGGGATGCCGCATGTCATCCGGATCGGTAAGGGCCGGCGGCGGCGGGAGAACTTCGGGGCCGGGGCGGAGAACGCGCTGCCCGGGGCCGCGGCGGGGGATGCGGTAGCGGGGCTGCGGGATGCGCTGTCCGATGCCGGGGCCGAGGTTCCCCCGGCGAAGGATGCCCTGGCCGGGGCTGGGGATGCTCTGCCTGGCGCCGGGGCGGAAGGTGCCGGCGGCGCGGCGAGGCGGGGACTGTGTCCCAGAACGGATCGGGCAGAGCTCTGGGTGCGAGCAGCCGCCCCGGGCACGGTGCGATGGGGGTGCTGGGCACCTTGCGAAGAGCAGAGGAGAATGCTGTACCTCCGGAGAGTGGGGTGCTGATTCCCCGGAGAAGGGGAATGCTGTGCTCCCGGAGAGGACGAATGCTTTGCCTCTGGAGAGGGAGGATGCTGAGCCCCCGAAGACGAGGGTTGCCGAGTACCCAGAGAGGGGGGATGTTGATTCCCTGGAGAAGGATGATTTTTGGTCACAGAGGTGGGGGATGCCGAGCCCCCGGAGCAGGGGGATGCTGAGCTTGTGGCGAGGAGGGCTGCGGTAGCCGGTGCGAGGAGGGGTGTTGAGCCTGCTGCAATAGGGTGCTGTGCAGAGGTGCTTTGACCCGGGGCTGGATGTGCCCAGCACAAGGGACAGACAGCCCGAGGGGGCCCACGGCACTGAGTCCCGCTGCCTGGAGGATGCCAGTGGGCTGACTCCGCTGCAGCTGCTGCTGAGGACCAGGCGTGTTTCATTAAATTGCTGAGGTTCTGGGGAAAATTAATTTTTAATAATGTTACATAAAGTAATTGCACAGATAACATCCTGGGAATGAGTCTGCGATCTTTCTTTTTCTAATTAAACGAGATACTTGTTTTAATCATGTCATGTAAAGAACAGCGCTGATTTCTGTTACATCCCATGCACTTTGCCATTGGTACACATTCCTAGGGATTTGCTGTCTGCCCACTAAAAATTACAAGGACGAGTTTACCTGCCTTTTCAGGGTTCAAATTTTAACTCAGAGAAACCAGTGAAAATTGAATAGATGTGTCAGTATTTTAAACTGGGGGAAAATGGGTCTTACTTATCCCAGTGCAACTGCACAGCAGCAATATGAAAGCCAGAAAGAGGAAAATGCTGGTCCTGAGGGACAGGTGCTTTTTGAAGTGAAACACTGTCACCTCCAGCACGGCTTGGAGTGGCTGCATGGCCCAGATCGTCTCATGGACAAGGGCTTGGTTCCTGCAGTGTGAGCATCTGGTCTCCCCCAGACTTCTGTGAATGGGGCGCTCCAGGAAGAGGTTGTCCCGTGCACGCTGTGGTGCCAGAAATATCGGTGGAAAAGGTTAATGGATCTGCCTCCGGAGCCTTGGGCCCTGGCGGCTGATGAACTTTCACTAGAGCCAAGCTGCTTAGCATGCTCAGCCTCCGCCTGGAACAGCTGGAAATGTTTTGTGCCACAGAAACCCACTCCCAGGAAGGCTCCGTTGCTGCTGACAGGGCGCGCTGGGCTTCGCCAGTCCCACTGCAGGAGCGGAGAGGAGGCGTCCTGCTGCCTGAGCCCCCCCCTCGTCTGTCACCAGCCTGTTCCCACCAAGAGCACCGCAGTGCCGTGGCGGAATTTCCCTCCCCGACAGGTCCCAGGGCTCCGATCCCCACCGTGACCGTGAGCCGTGCGCGGGGGGGGCTGTCGCAGCTGGGCTGCTGGGCTGGCAGCTCCTCCTGCTTTCGGCTTGGCAACAGCGGGCCTGATTCTTGGTGGGCAGAGCCGGCTGCTGGCGGGCTGTGGCTCCGAGGGGGCGGGCGAGGGGCAGCTGTGGCAGATGCTGGCGGGGGAACGGGCTGAGGCCGCTGGGGCTGGCGGGTGCTGAGACTCCCGGGAATACTCGCGTGGCTCATGGGGGATATTCAGGCTCAGGAATGTCCCCGGGGCTCTGTGAAGATGTTTAGTCTCTCAGTGCCTCAGTTGTCCTGAAAATGGATTTTCTAGACACGGCTCGAAGCAACTGCACAGAAGGACAGAGGATATTTCAATGTAGACACCGCTGCCAGCCCTCCACGAAAGCACTTGGGTCTGCTGCAGCTCTGCTCCCCTCCACCGGGCAGGCAGGAAGGCTGGGATGGAGGCAGGCAAGGAGGGAGGAAGGCAGGCAGGGAGGGATGGAGGCAGGCGGGCAGGAAGGGAGGAAGGGCTGCCCGCTGCAGGAGCACAGCTGTGCCACTGCCAGCACTGCCGTGCCTTCCACGGGAACGGTCTCGCTTTACCTGCTGAGAAATCCCGCAACAGTCAGCCCCCCATGGAGCTGCGTTCTTGATCAGTAAAATAAGGGAATTAAAATATAAGAAAAATGCTTTAATCGGGGCTGCAGGGAGATATGTGTTTACCTTCTCTCACAGCTAAAACTGGAATCATTTTGTGACCTCTTTTTCAGCCCACTGGAAAACTGCAGCTTCTTGCCCTGCATTAATTTGTGCAAAGCTGCCCTGGCTTTCAAGTAATTATTTTAATTATTAGGTTATGCCAAGAAGTGGAGAACACTTAAGTAACTATTGGTTTAGCACTGAAAATCAAACCAGAGAGAAAGCAGGTAACTTCTCAAAGCTCTCGGTTTTTTCCCCGTGAAGCTGACTATTAAAATAGATAAAGGGAGGGATATCTAAGAAAGAGAAGAAAAAGCCAAAAGCGCTCTTTCTCTCACCAGTAAAATATAAATATTTCATCTACACATCTAAACATAATCTATACATGCACTCGTACAAAGAAAATCTGTGCCCTGTTACTGGATGGGTTTTTTAAGCAGGAGTTTGCATCTGAAGCTTATTCAACAGCTGCTTGATTATTACGTAATCTGTTAAATATTTGAAAATGCTGTATCAGAAAACACCATCCAGAGCTGCTCCAAGTGCTCGATTCAGCTCCGAGTTACTCTGGAACAGGGACAGATGAGGGTGGTGGTGTGAGGAGTTGCCCCGTGTTCACCCCCGGTGACGGAGCCTGCGCTGCCGCCGGTCCTCACTGCGGCTGAGCTCCGGGAGATCACACCTGGTGTGAAGAGCTGAGTGTTTGCAGTATCGTATCTAAAAGCAGCGAGAGCGAGGTGATCACGGCACCGTAGAGAGCCCATGTGCCTAACCTTTCACTCGGATTAAAAAGCGGTAGTAGCACTCTTCAACGCGACAGACTTGATGCCATTTTGCAGAGCTGGTGGCACCGTCCCTTAACAAAGCAGGGCGGGATGACTGGAATCGGTGGCGCAGGTGGAGCAGGACTGGCGGCTCCAGCAGATCCATTCCAGCCACCTCTGCTTCGCTGAAGCACCATCAGAATTTACCCCGAGTGACTCTTTTTATGGGTGATGTGCTAGTGAGACACGCGTGCGGAGCAGGTGCCGATGGGTTGAGATCAGTAAATTGTCAAGAACGGACCCCCGACACCGGCCAGGCAGCGGGAGCTGGATGTGGCCATTCCTGGGTGGGATTGCACTCAGGTGCTGCTGCTGAGAAGGTGACACCACAGCCACGCCACCCCGCTGCCATCACTGCCCTTGGCCACCTACTGCTGCCAGGAGTGCAGCTGATGTGCCTCTGTGGGCAGGGGGACAGGCAGGGTCCCAGCCCAGCCTGCCCTTGGGTCATCCCAACCCCGGCTGTGTGCTCACCTCGCCCCTCTGCAGGAGGGGTGTGCTGCGCCAGGGAATGAGTTCGTTTTTGCTACATTTTAAAAGGCATCCCCTCCACTTTTGCACCAGTTTTTTTACTAAGGTTCTGTTCCTGCTGGTATTTATGGCAATAATCCCGCCTCGAGCATGTCTGACAGTCCCACTGCTGCATCTCTGAAGTCACTGTGAGCAGGATCAGTCTTCAGCAAAGCTTTTAAACAAACAACACTGCATGAGGAATTTATCGGATTTTATTTCTTGTAGTGTCTTTCTAAGCTGTATTTGTGTGGAGAAGGGGTCAGAGCATTGATTGTTTGTATGATTTGCAAGTAACACGGCAAATACAATCAAACTGGAGTCCATGTGAGAAAAAATATCATTGATTATTTTATATAAATACATAGAAAACAAATTCTGTGGATAATTATCCTGCTCTGTGTGATTGGCTTTTCTCAGGCTTATTATGCCTGTCAGGAATTTTATTTTGAAGCCACCTTCCCACATTGTGCAAATGAAGTTGTATTTTTAAAAAGAAAGGCAGAAAAAGGCTTTTCCAGGCTGAAAAGGCAGCACCTATGGGCTGGGAGCTGCACAGCTATGGGGGACGTGAATGCTGGAGTGGGAATCCTCAGAAAGGCAGCTCAAGGGTTTTTCTGCTCAGCCTGGTGACCAGCGTGGCTAGTGTTCTTCGGGGAGGCTGGCAGGCTGGCACAGCTCTGGATGACACCAGGGTGTTTTTAAATCTCTCAATTGCCCCTGTAGCTTCTCCTGCATTCCCTTGGGCATTTCTGTGACCATGCACCCACTGCTCAAGCATTTAACGGTTGATAAAGTTATTTCAGGTCACGAGACGTTTTGTGTGTCAGATAACACATTCTGGTAATTTCAGCAGGGTAGGAGGGCGGCAGTGTAAATTGTTTGGTGGTAAATTAATTCTGAATACATTTGAATAACAATGTTAACTCTTTATTGCAGAATAGTCTAATTATTTGATCTTGGCGTTCTCTTGAGAACTCCATACAGGAAATGAAGATCAAACCACAAACCAGAAAAGAACAGACTCTCATTTATCACAAGGCAGGAGAGACACCAAACCAGACAGTTCGGTGCTGGGCTGCTGCCTCAGGGCACATGGACAGCCCTCGGGGTGGAGGCAGCAGGGTGTGTGCACAGCTTGAGGGTTGAAGGAGCCTTGTGTGGGCTTGTTGTGCACGGAGAGAGGTGGGTGCACATACCAGACACCCCGGGACACATTGATACACCCTGGGGCACACTGACACACCCCGGGACACATTGATACACCCTGGGGCACACTGACACACCCCGGGACACATTGATACACCCCGGGGCACTCTGACACACCCTGGGACACACAAACACACTCCGGGGCACACTCATCCACACTGGGACACACTGGCACACCCTGGGACACCCTGATACACCCCGGAACACATTGATACACCCCGGGACACATTGATACACCCCGGGACACATTGATACACCCCGGGACACACAAACACACCCCGAGGCAGTCTGATACACCCCAGGACACACAGACACACACTGGGACACACTGATACACCTTGGGACACACAGACACACGCATCTTTGGCATGGGAGCTGCCTCTCGTGCTGCACTGTCATGTCTGGTTCTATCACCAGCAGGTGCAAATCCACCTCCATGAACTTAACCTCTCCACCCCTGATGTTTTCATTAACGAAACCAGCTGTTGACGCTGGGAAAAGGTTCCAGTGAAGCCTGCACGGCGCAGCCACGCGCGGAGCGACGCTGAAGACGTTCTGCCTCCAGCAAAGCTGGGTCCCCCTTTTTCCCCGAAAATCAAGCGCTCCTCGGGTACAGAGCAGCAGTTTCCCTGAATTAACACTCCTGAAGGAAGTCCATCTTCCCCGCCTGTCGCGATATGCCGCGATCCGCCGCGGGCGCCCAGCCGGGCCCCGCATCGGCAGAGGGCAGTGCCCCGCCGCGGCTCCCGCCGCCCTCCTCCCGGAGCCGCCCGCAGCACGGACCCCGCTGTGCCACGGGAGCCGCGGTGCTGGAGCCTCTCGTGGAGACGCGGTGGTGACACGCGGGTATCAAAGGCGCCTAGCCAGCACTAAGCCTCCTAATCCGGTGTAATGTGCGTCTCCACCGGCTTCGCCATCTCCTTCCCCTCCTTTCGGCTACAGCTTTATTTAACGCGGTGCTGTCTAGGCGGCTTTTCCCTCTGCACACCAGAAGACGGGCGTGGAAGGCTCTGGGAAAGGCAGATAGCGAGTTGAAAGCACCAGGGCCGTGAGCAAGGGGAAACAGAGGCAAATGTTGAGAAGAACTGAGGGCTGAATGAGAGGATAAGAACTGCTCCACGGCGGTGCTGCCGGAGGGAATAGATGTGGAACAGGAGAGCTGCGCCTCTTAGATATTCCAGCTCGGTTTGCCAGGCGGGACTGTTGCAGTTTGGGCTGATGCAGAGGGGATTCAGAGGGGATGGGGGTTCATGCATTGATCCATTGATTTGTGTTATTAACAGCGAAAACAGGGATAATGTGCTATTTATCACTTGTAATAAAGGCTAAAATAGATGCAGGTCCTTAGCACAAGCGAGAGCTCTTAAAGCAGGTGGAGGGCTCAGCTCATTGCTTTGTCTTTGCTCCTCCACCAGCTTTTCTTTGTGGATGCTTTTGTTAACCCCTTCTGCCTCCTCTCACCCCCTGGCTGTGCTGCCCCCAGGGAACCCCACAGCTTCACTGCTCAGGTTTGCACCGTGAGACTCTCACCCTGCCAGTGTTACCTGGGTCCTTGTGCTTTTAATCTGCAGGGAGACGCTGAGCACGAACACACAACTAGGGCTGTGACTGCTCTGTTATTTCTGGCAGGGAGGATCATCAGGGAAACGTCGCTCAGCTGCAAACGGCTGAGGAGAGCGTGGGGTACCCCTGCGTCAGAGGCAACCCCAGCGCTGCTCTGAGCTTCCCCCACACTGCTCAGCTCTGCAGCACTGGCAGGAGGAGAGGGAAGCAGGCACCAGCCGTTGGTGAGAACGGCCACCACCACGCTCTATTATTTAATATTTCAGTCCAGGGACCCCGTTAGACTTTTTTTTTTTTTTTTTTTTTGCTGTGCCCCAGCCAACAAGCAGCACCCCTCTTTGCGGGGTCAGATTCATAGAATAAAAATCAGAACTTGGAAGTAGTGAGGGAGCAACCAGCACATTCTGTATGAGCTTGCTGTGCCTGGGGCATTCAGCACAGCAGCGTGACCTGGGAAGCAGCAGGAGGGACTGGGCTTCCAAAGGCAGGGACCATGTGAGTACGTTCAGAGAAGGTTTTAAGCTGACAGATAAACCAGCTGATACCAAAGGCACAAAACAAAGACTTAAAATTACATAAGTGTTCAGATAAATTCTCGAATTCAGATCTTGCACTTTGCTCATCATTCTGGAAATGGCACTGGGGATTCCCTCCAAGGGGTACCCAGCTCCCCTGGGACTGGAGCACTCAGTGTTATGCAGGCTTTTGAGACAGATTTCAATTTCTTCCTTGACTCCTGCAAGCAGCAGCTTTAGGAGCATCAGTGGTGCCCCTGCAGCAGCTTGATGGAAATGGTGGTTCCTACCTCCAGTTAGGAATGGGATGAGGCCACTGACTGCTCTGACAGAGGCCACTGGGCACTAATTAGCTGGTAATGACATCTGATGGCTATGGCCTGTCCTTTGTTCAGACTGGGGACATAGAGGTGAACAGCCCAGATCTCTGAACTCACCTGAGCTCCCAGGTGAGTAGGAATGTATGTCATTCCTAAAATAACAGAGCTGGTGCTGCAGAATGCAAAGTCGATTAGAGACGTGGAAGAAGTGTACGGTGAGAGAACCAGCATCGCCGTGGGTGGCTTCCCCCCACTCTAATGAATAGACGGCTGTCAGCTCGTACTTTTCTCCCAGGATGAAGCAGTAAATAAAATCTGGTATAACCCACAAATTTAGCTGAGTTATGGCTGTCTATTGGGACTGAAGTGTTAGACTCGCTGGTTATCTTTGCAGTGAATTCAAAGCACTCTGAGGGAAGTCACAGCAGTGATTTTAAAATTCCACCCCCTGTGAGACACCGTGCCTGCCTGGGCACATGGGCTGAGGGGGCTTTTTCCTGGCTGCAGCAGAAGTTTTGTCCTGGGAGCAGGGTGGATTTCTTTCTGAATGGAGCAAACAGCCACAGCACCTGCTCAGCAGAGGATACAAGGCTGGATGTCATAGAATCCCAGAATAGTTTGGGTTGGAAGGGACATCAAAGCTCATCTCATTCCACCCCCCTGCCATGGGCAGGGACACTTTCCATAGACCAGGTTGCTCCAAGCCCTGTCCAGCCTGGCCTCGGACACTTCCAGGGATGGGGCTGTTGTACCCCTGAGGGTCTGTCAGGTCACCCTGCCCACTGCTGGCATGTTGCACTCCACAGAAACAGCCCCTCAGCCATGTGAGGGAGGCTCCCTTCCTGGAGAGCCTTGGGAAAGACACCAGTCCTTTAGCACTGCAGAACTCCGGGATGATGTTCTTTGATCCGATGTGCAGCAAGAGGTACATTATGATTAACCTTAAAAGCTTAAGCTTTTCCTTTGCCTGCGTGAGACAGATTTATAATATTTTCTCTTTCTTTTTTAACGCCGGATTCTTAGTGCAGACAGTGATTTATTGAATAATCAATTCCCTTATCCATGCAATACATTCAGGTGATCCATCAATGCCAGATAATCAATCCAGCTCGCGATTTTAAGCCTATATACGTATACTTGCATGCATATATTTTTTTCCTCCTGTACTGTTGTCAGGCCAAGTAACGTCTCCCTTTCTGCGCTCCTTTTGCAGTGACTTTTGTTTATGGTGTGTAAAAGAAACCCCCCGACGTTATATTACACCTTGTAAGTTTTACGGTACTTGAGAGGTTTATGCGCTATGAATGTAAAGGGCAATGCAATAACGCAAAGGGCAGCAAGACATTTTTAAGCGCAGAAGGATATACACGGAGCTGAGGAGATAAATCTGGGCAGGTAATTGCCCCGCTGTGTCTCTCCTATTTATGAGAGGAGAAGACATTTGCTGCAAATCATGCTCCGGGTCACTCGTGCCCCGGTCTGTGCTCTGTGCTGTGTTGTTGGCTGCTTTCACTGCTCTTAATCTGCTTTGGGATCCCTGTCCTGGTTCAGAGCTGTGTCCAGGCCCGGTGGAGGGGGCTCAGCCCAAGCGTGATGTGATTCCCCATCGCTTGGGTGGTACATTGGTCTTGTGCAGATCAAGGACTGGGATACATGGATGTAGATGCTGAAAGGGTTTTAGCAGTGAATTTCTTCAGTTCTCTAGCATTTCGTGTGAACTCTGTCTTTCCCATGCAAGCCATCTAACACAAAGTTAGTAGTTTATCAAATATGCACACCCGTGACTTGTTTTTCCCAGATTGTTATGGCTTCAACTAGAGAAACATTTGGGAACAGATGTGCCAGGGTTGGGCCAACACCCTTGAGGGGTGGATGGCCAGAGAACCAATTACTTTATGCCATTTAATTCACTTTTTGTGAACTAACATATAAAAACCTCAGGAAAAAGCCATTAAACCAGCCTTGCCACCATTTCTCCCTGACCCTGGATTTGGTGTGGTTTTTCTACGCATCCACGTTGCGGCAGCGACACATGGAAGATGATGTGTCTGTCCTCTGTGAGTTGGGAAAGGGCTGAGCTAGAGAAAGAACAGTAGGAGGAAGTGAGAGGAGTCACAGTTGCCAAGTCTGAAGCTTATGGGTGGTTGAGCTGGGGAAGAGGAGCCTGGGTGAAGCCTCCCACAGTCTGGGTGTTCTCTGCTGGAGTTCGGGCTGGGCAGGAAACTGTTCTGAGAATAGGTCTGGGAACTTCAGCAAATGCTGCTCATACAAGGAGAGGAACTTCTCGGGGCGTTTTGCTCTTGTTAGATTTCTGAAACAATCCAGCCATGAGTCCATCTCAAATGTGAATATTCAGAATTCAGCATTTGCAATTAGCGGTAGAATTGGAGACAAAATGCCATTACTTTCAGAGGTCAAGATGAGTTGTATACAAAGGTCATCATTCCATGTGCTTCATTCAAAATCCAATTTGTTTTGTGGGCTTACGATGGCAGAAACACTGATGATTTTGCTATTGCCACATGTTCAGTTCTTTCTGTGCAGGAAAAGATTTTGCCTTAATTACTTTCAGTTTTAACTGTCTGGCACAGAGACAGGATTTTCCTGATTTGAACCATCTCATCAAAAGTTGAGAACCTAACTGAGACCAAAAACCTCGTGATGTGGCAGAGCCCCTTGGAGCTCCCAGGAGCAGCACTGATGGCCGGTGTCCTGCTTCCCATCACGACAGCAGATCTCCAGAATATCCCTGGGATGGGAGGAGGGGAGAAGAAGCTGCAAGAGAATCCTCTGAATCCATGTCCCTCCCACCCAAACAGTTCTGCAGAGCCCAGCACCTCCTGCAGCTCCAGGTGCCATCACTGGTGCCATTTGTTTCAGCAGTAACGCTGTTACCATTTTAAACTGAACCAGGGACCTGTAAAAAGGAGGTTCTTGGTTTAAATCTCTGGTCTATAAAATCTTAAAGACCTACTCTTCCTTTATAGGGAAAGAAAACCATTTTCTTCCTCATTTTATGCACTTCTCTTCATGTGAATTTTTATTTCTGCAAAAGCAATTTTTGTCATCTTTGCTTAGATGAAATTCAAAGGAAGACCCTGGATGTTTTGCTTCAGGGTGGCATCTCATCTTGGCTCACAGTATTTGAATGGAAACAGGATCTGTAGTTTTCTTTCCTATTCATCCACATCACGGCAAAAGGGTTGTCCAGAATGGGTGTTGCAAGATCTTAAATGAAGCTGATATTATTTTTTGAAGTGCAGGGCTTGCCCCTGCACAGTTTACCAAATTCCCTTTAGGCTAAAATTACAAATGAAGTGTTGAATACAAGGAATGTTCAATTCTTTGAGCAGCTACCTTCTACCCTGTGGTGCATTCCAATAGCCAGAAGTGTCTTTGGATGTGTGCCTATCTATTTGTAAAGGATCAGTTAAAAAAATAGTTAGAGCCATCTTTACTTAATTTTCTTAGACATCAATGCAGTGATTTCTATTTGAGGAACATTTTCTTTTCTGCAGTGTAACTTCATCTGTGAAACGTGGCAATTTCAATTGCTGGATCCATTTCCTCCAACTGGAAGGTGAGCAATGGCACACAGCACCGAGAATCCAGCCTGAGCTGCAGATCCCCCCTCTTTACACTCTGGATTTGCATTTACTTTTAGAATTTTTCAGGGGCAATTCACACCTAGATGACTGTCACTCCCTTTTCTTGTCTCTCTTACTCCAAGGATTGCACACAGATGAACTTGGTGTGAAGAAACAACTCATCCTTAGGGATGAGCCGCAACCAAAGCCCATGATCCTTCCTCAGGACTGAACCTGACAGGTGTGACCTGCCCTGGAGTGCTCCCTAAACATCAGCCCCAGACCCCTGGCACAGCCACTCCCTTTACAACCTTCATCTCAGATGCTGAACTCCCCTCCTCATCCCCAAGATGTTGAGGGAAGAGATGAACGCAGTTGAAATCCCAAACAAGCTGTGCTTCCTGGTATTTTAAGAAAATGCTGAATTTTAGAGAAAATTCACCTTTCCCTCAGCAGCTGGATGGGATTTTCGCTCATCACCAGTGCCTGGGAACAGAACCCTCAGAATGTTCCTGGCTTCCTGAAGATCCTGTGAGGTGCCACCAGCCTGGGTGACAGTGCTGGTGACACTGAGCACCCACACTGACCTCACCACTGTCGCTGTCGCAACGCAGATGCTAGAAAAAACACACAAAGTCCAGAGTCAGTAAAAATGGTGGCAAGAGCTGGTTTAATGGCTTTTTCCTGAGGCTTTTATATGTTAGTTCACAAAAAGTTAATTAAATGGCATAAAGTAATTGGTTCTCTGGCCATCTACCCCTTGAGGGGGTTGGCCAAACCCTGGCACGTCCGTTCCCAGGTGTTTTTCCAGTTGAAGCCATAACAGTCTGGGAAAAACAAGTCACAGGTGTGGATATTTGATAAACTACTAACTTTGTTTTAGTTAGCTTGCATGGGAAAGACAGAGCTCTCACAGAATACTAGAGAGCTGCAGAAATTCACTGCTGAAGCCCTTTCAGCATCTACACACCACCACGGGCACACGAGTTTACACGGAAGTTTCCCCCAAGCCTGGTGGCCATTGATATTTAGTGCTGGCCCAGGCACCCGGTCTCTATATTCTGCCTGTGTTATTAAGGTCATGCTATGTGGTTACACTGCTCTTGGTGCTTTGTGAGTGTTTGTGGGGAAACCAATTTCCATATGAATTATGGAAGTTGATACCAACAGGGCTGTAATTCGTAAATTGTTCTGACAGCAACATTTTGTAACAGAACACAGAGAAACCAGGGTAATAAAACTTGCCATTAAGGGAGTGGACTTGTGAGTCCTAGAAAGAATTCTTGTCCAAGGATTATTTATGATCATTGCACACCAACATGTATTTTTTGCATTTTTATTGCTGGCAAATTACTTGTAAACCCACCGGGGAGCTAATGATTTTTCCTCCGAGGCCATGCTACTTCGTGTTGGTTTATATATATCCATTTCTGCGACCAGTTAAGGCGTCACTTTTGATTTATAGTAACAATAATTATTTTAAAATAGCCTGGGTGTTAAAGGGTTAACTGTCCTTTGACTCCAGCTGACAAAATCTACAGGACAGAGATTCCAGAGGAGAATGGCTGCTGGTGCCTGGGCAGGATTTCCCCAGATCACTGTAATGGTGCTAACTACCTCTAATGGAGAGCACGGATTATTTATGTTCTTCTGCAGCTTCTCATTAATTTTTCAGAGCGCCTGCTTGAAGAGTTCCGACTTCTTGGCTCCTTCATTAGCGTTACCTGCTCAGCAGTGCAGAGCAGTGGAGGTGACACTCCAGGAAGGAGCATTTCAGTTCAGGCTGCTTTACAGGGAGAGACCAGGAAGCTCTGGGCAAGAAGGTGGGAGCAGGGGCAAGCTTTTAGTGAGGTTTGAGCCTCCCCAGAGGGGCTGGCTGGAGCAGGGGCCCAGTGCCTGGTGGCTCCCATCACCCAGGGCTGGTTGCCAGTGCTGAGCTCTCCTGGACACCCTCTGGGGCAGTTCAGCTGCCCCAGCCCCTGGCACAGGGTGGCTTTTCTAGCCCTGCATCACTGAGGGGTTCCTGTGCCCAGAGCCCCCGGTGCAGCCATCGCTGCTCCTGCTCCCACCCCGTCAGCTGGGCTGAGCTCAGCTGTGCCCCCCGTTATGTCCTGTCCCCCTGTCTTGGGGTGACTTTATGATGTGTGTCCCCTATCGCAGCCTATGCCCAGAAATTAATTTTGTGCCTTTAAACACCCCCAAATGCCACGGGTGCCTCCATGCCACAGCTTTTCCCTGCTCACATCCTCAGGATGCTCCAGCCATTCACAGCAGGAACACCCCGGCTGCAGGGAGCAGCAGGGAGCTCATGATCAGCCTTACAAAGTTTAACAGAGCCCTAAATTCCTTGCCATGGCTCCCAGGATGATGATACCTCTTTTTTGTGATGTGCAACCTTGGGCAGACTTTCCTGGTGCAACTGCCTCCAAGGATCACTCAGTGGTGCCCATCCACTGTTGTCACTCCATCTGGCATTGCCTGGGCACAAGTAGCAAATGGATGGAGATGTCTGTAAGCTTTTGGGGGTCATGGAACATTTGTATTTTCATTACCAAAGTCAGTAATGACTAATTGCACTTTTGATTGTAACAGAGGAGCTTGTTCGAGCCACATTTTCTTTATGGATTTTCAAAGCCTTATTTTTAGAGAAATATTTTTTGATCTGTTGTTGCCGACCGTTCTGCTCTATTACAGACTCCCTGCACGACTTTGAACAAACGACTTTGCTCTTCTGTGCCTTAATTCTGGACTTGTAAAATAGGGCTGAGCACACTCCCAGCTTCTCTGGGCTGTGGGAATGGGAACGGTTTAAAGCCTGCAGATGTCAGTAGCCGAGCTTGCCACACCCAGCAGGATCTCTGAGGCAGAACAAACAGATATGAGCAGGCACAACCCTATTACCAGTGAAATACTGAGAATATAACCCGGGACTCTCTGACTGGAGCGATTCAGGGAAAAACAAGAATACCCTAAATACACTTAACTGCTTATTTAATGTCGATTTTAGAAGTTATTTATTGAAATTTAGCAACTGTTTACTCAATCCGGGACTGGAAGGCTTTTAAAACATACCCTTAATAATCCCTTCGTATTTAACTAATGTACAATAGCGTGTGCTATTACATTGCAATTACATCCTATTTGAGACACTTAATTAAAAGAGAGGCTGTAATAAGCTCCCGAGCATTTGGCTCCTCAGCCAGACCCACAGAGTGGAGGATTCTGCCTCTCAGTGGGTGCCAAACCCATCCTGGAATGACACGGTGGCAGCGTGGAGCTGATCCATGGGGGGCTGGTCCATATGGGGCTGATCCATGGGGGGCTGGTCCATATGGGGCTGGGTCCATTTGGGGCTGGGTCCGTGTGGGGCTGGGTCCATGTGGGGCTGGGTCAACAGGGCGGTGACCCCACAGGGCTCTCAGGCCTTGGGGATCGTTCCTGCTCCATGTGGGATGGCTTCAGTCCTGGGATGCTCTGGGAGAGAGGCTGGGCCACAGATGCTTTATGCTCCTGGATTCCAGAGCTCCCCAGGACTGGACTGTCACAGGTCTAGGGTGCTCTTCAGAAGCAGCTGCCCATCACAGTGATGCCAGGATGATTTTTGTCTTTTCTTTTATACTCCTGTTAGACTTTTTTCACAGTTTCTGTATTCTTGGTGCTTTTTGCCTCCATTCTTGGATTTGTTTGTTAAGCTGGGACACTGAACATTTGAGAAGCTTTGCAGTGAGGGATCAGTTTGCCCAGAGCCCAGGGGCCTCTCCAGAACATATTTTATAAACTGAGATAGAACCATCCAGGGGAAGGTTCCTTGGGGAGGGGGGCTCATTTGAGCCTCTCCTTGGGGAATTTTGGATAGCTGTGCTAATTAGTGACACCTACAATGTTAGATCAGATCTTTGGTGGGTGTGCATTGCAGGGCGCAGGGAGGTGCATTTGACCTGGACATGGTGCACCTAAGGATTCTTAAAATAAATCCCAAGGTAAAATCCCTTTTCCCCTTCTAACTGTGTTTGACTCTTGAGTTTAAGACCCTGAAAAGGCATCACCAGGATGCAGCTCTGGCTTCATCACTGCCACAGGAACTGGCACCAGGCCCTTCCCTGCAGGAGCCACTCCAACAGTTCTGATGTGGAGGAGCAGCTTCAGAAGGTGCACCAAAGCCAAAATGCTGCAGGATGTTTGTGGGAACCCTGGAAACCCTACACTGCTGCCTCCCTGCTGGGTGCCTGAGCAGCACATGGTCTGCCCTGCTGTGCCCTGGTCTCTCCCACAGCTGGGAATCGTGAATCTGGCACACAGTGCCATGCTGCTGTGGTCATCCTGCTCCGTGCCAGGCAGGCTCCACGGAAGAGCTCTCTGCAGCCAGCTGCTTGCCATCCCACCCAGTCACTGCTCTGTCTTTCTCAAATGAAAAATAGTAATCCGAGCCCCCTTCAGTTCAAGCCTGTTTGAAATCAGAAGTGACAACAGCTTTGTGCTCGCTCGATGGTGGGATATGAAATTAATTTGTATAAGTGATTTTTTTGCTTTTAATTTATCGGCCTGAGATTCAAAACCGAGGCACACAGGGACCCCACGAGGCATTCCTGGATCTTTAAGGGGTGGAGCTTGTTTATTCAAGTGCTTAAATAGAGCTCTTAATTGTGTGGCTGATCCTAGAGTACCGTGTAAGGAAGGCAGGATAAGAGACCCTTCTGCTCCCTGGGTCACTGCCCAGGCCCTCAGTGTGGTGCCTGTGCAGCCCCTCAGAGGCAGCCAACCCCAGAGTGAACCAAGCACTTCTACAGAGAACTGGTAAAGCAAGTCCAGAGGGATCTGTGTGTGGCAGCCCTTCGGGTTTTGCAGGGGATTTCGAGGCCAGCCCGGGTTTATGAGCTGCCCATGAACCCAGCGCACAGCATCTCATAAAAATCCCACTTTCCCCTCTCAGCTCTGCAGCTGTATTTAGTTTACAGTCTAATAAGAGGATCAGCGGAGGTTTTGGCAGGGAATGGTCCCAGTCCTGAGAGCAGTGACTGATGCAGCCACGTGCTGGCTGCAGAAGGGAAATCCGGGATAGCAGCCCTTCCCTCCCAGCCCTGGGCCAGAGGAGGCTGTTCCCTGGGATTTTGGTTAGGAAAGGAAGGATGCTTCAAAGCGAAAGGGAAACAGAAACCTCCGTGTGGTTTTTGTTGTTCCAACTGCTTTAAAATGATGTTTAGATTTCATGTATCAGTAATTACATACACTTGGGTGGTGTTTAGTGCCAGCCACTGATGGATGCTCTATAATCCTACAGAGAGAGAACACGTTTGTTTTCTGAGGCTAACTCCATACAATCTGTTATTGTGTGATGTTGAATACTTCGAGGGTTGGTGCCTTTCAGTGCTGAGCACAAAAGCCAGGCCTCCCCGACAATAACCTCCATTAATCCGGCTTCCCCAGTCCGCGAGCCTCGGAGACTGCGACGTCTTCTTTGTACACCAAAGCTTGCCAGGATTCCGCCGCGAAAAACCTCCCACCGATCTCCTGCTCTTTCATTTTTCCTTTATTTGGTTTAAATGGGAAAATATCCTCCCAGTACAGCTCCCACTGCTTTAGCTGCATCACCACACTTCTCTTTTAAGCTAACCGACAGCTTATGGTGGGAAGGAGAAGCAGCTGCAACTTGCTGGGAGCAGGGAAACTTCCCTTCCAGAGGATTCAGCTCCTTTTGTTTTCCACAAGAGCTGTTGAGTGCTCAGAGCTTTAAAAAATACGGCCACTCATTCAGGCTCCTCAGACATGGATTCGGGGGAGAGGTGTTCTGCAGGCTTTCCAGAGCGCCGGAAGCAGGAATGAAAATCCTCCAGAGCCCCACTCTCTGCTGTGCTTGGCTACATTTCCACAAACTCCCATGGGAACTGAAATTTTGGTGCCTCAGCTCAAGTTTTTCACCTCTGCTGGAGTCCTCAGCTGTGCTGTTTGATAGGTCCCAAACTCCCCCACTCCTCTGAGTGGATGGGAATGACAAAATGCAGGATCATTCCAAAGTGAGCCTGATTTTATTTTGGTGCTGAAGTATGCCAGGGCTTTAGAGCCACGTCCCGAGTGGAATCACTGCAGCGGCAGGGCTGGGCTGAGCTGGGGCTGCCGTGCACTGAAGGGATGAAAGAATTCTTATCCAAGGATTATTTATGATCATTGCACACCAACATGTATTTTTTGCATTTTTATTGCTGGCAAATTACTTGCAAACCCACCAGGGAGCTAATGGTTTTTCCTCCGAGGCCATGCCACTTTGTTTTGGTTGGAAATGGGAATTCTGGGTGAAAGGGAGCATGACCACAGGGCTGAGGAAGGAGGTGTTGGTCACCTGGCTGAGAAGGGGGGTTTGAGGAGAGCAGATGCTGTCCCAGGGCAGTTCATCCTTTTTTTCTTGGGCAGCTCCAGTGGGGACGTGCAGCGTCCCAGCTCGGCCAGCAGAGCACAGCCAAGCCCCTGTGGTCAGCCAGCTGGCCAGATTCCTTCTCCAGAGCAGGAGAGGCGATGGGTTTGTGGTGTTCCTTGGGGAGAAGGGCCCTCCACAGTGATTTAAAGCCCTTTGGAAAAAGCCAAAACAAGCAAGAAAAGCCAACCAGACTTAGACTGAAGCTGGACACGTTGGTCTTGAGCAGTGTGGAAGCTTGACCTCATCCAAGCTGTATTTTCCTCCTGAAGTCAGTCCCTGCCTGTCCTTGAGGGGCAGTTTCTCAATGGAGAAAAGACTCCTCTGAGCTGCCAGCCAAAATAAACGTAATTGTTGCATTGTGTCTGAGCAACTCTGAAAGTTGCCAGTAACAGCTATCTCAGACCATCAAAATCAACATAATTTTAGCCTTAATTGCTAAGTATTGCTGTAGAATGACTGGTTGTCTTTCTGCTCCAAGTCTTCACAGTTGGTCTCCCAGGTTTCAAGATGCAGCGAAAGTTTTTGGGTAGGGGTTTTTTTTTTTTTTTTTTTCCACACTACGTTTCAAATGCTTCATTGTCAAACTGGTTAAAAGCCCTTATTTATAAAACGTGTGCGTCTCTTTCAGCTTAACTGAAAAGGCATTAAAATAACTGCAGCTGTGGAAAGAATAATTACAGCGAGATTTTGTCAAGGACTCTCTTGTCTGATGTTGCCATCTGTGACATGGTGAATGCAAAGATCATTTGAAACATAGGCGGTTAATGTAGAGAATAATTTCAGAGCTTTCGATATTTATGGTAAATTATTTAACTTTATTGTTTGGTTTTATGGCCTCATTATTCCGTGTCGTAAGGATCTCTGCTTTTTGTGTTGTTCTGCACTTCGATTTCCACTTTGTGAAAGGAAAGTACCCTGCAGTAAAAGTAACATTTCACACATTTCAGAAATGTTTCAAGGAGACATCATACTAATCAGATTATTTTCATGCACCTCAATATCATCCTTGATGCCTTTTAAAAAAAAATCTGCAGAGAAAATCTTCTTATTGACCAGGTGTTAATAGCCAGTCCTTCAGGCATGGGCAGAGACAGGGGCTGGTAAACACCACGTTGTTGCATTAATTTTCTCCTGTCTCTCAGAATATTGTTTTTGAGACTCCCTCTGAGAGGACATTGCTGCATTATTTCCTCCAACAACCCCTGACCGGCCGAATTAGGAACAGACTGTCGCACTGGAAATGAGTAATTGGCTGCCAGAGACACAGAAAAGGGGACTTGGCTTCCCTGAGACTGGCTGCTCTGTAGGCAGGGCTCACTCTGGAGCCAAGTTCATGTGCTCGTTAATCAAACAAGGGCACGGCTGGGCTGTGGGTGGCTCCTGCGGGGGCACTGCCAGGCTGTGTGTGCCCCCATGTCCCCTGCACATCCTGCCCCACATCAAGATGGGGAAAACACCCCTGTGAGTGTTTCCCTCTTATGCCCAGGGTGCAACTCCTCCACTCTGAGCACGGTGTGAGCATTTGCTTCCAAGGAGGGTGGAGACTGTGATGGGGTGAGGGTCACCCTGAGTGCAGCACCCGCTGTGCCTGTTCCTCGCTGCGGCTCCTCACTGCAAACCACCCCCACAGCCTTCCTGGGTAGTCCAGGGGATGGTGCTGTTCACAGAGGATGAGGTTTGTTCCTTCTGGGGAGCTTAATGTGGCTCCATCTGAAAAGCACCCACCAGCACTTCCCTTGTAGGTGCTGCACAGCACATCTTTAATGGCACTGTGAGTGCCTCCATCAGCCTTCCCTGATCCTTGAAGTGCTTCCACAAGCCCCAAGGACATCTGAGACAGCCCAGCAGAAGTATTCTGTCCGATGTGAACTTTTCAGTGGAATTGGGATTGTCTTTCTGACAGCTGAGGGCAGCAGCTCCATTGTGTGGTGGCAGTCCTGGGCAGCCACTTTGGAGGAAGAGGAACAGAATTTGGGAGGGATTAGGAGTTACCTGTCCATTCCTGCAGAAGAGTCTCTTCCCACCAGCCTGCCTTCTGCACCAGCTGTGTGTGCCCTCTGCAGCTGTGCAACATCTGGATCTCTGCCTGGCTGTGTCCATGCTCAGGGGGTGGTGGCACCACAGCCAGAACACCAGAACAGCTCCAAGTTCTCCATGGAGCACTGGGAAGAGGCACAGCTGCTCCAGGCAGGAACTCTGCCACACTTTTGTCTCCAGGAGATTATCGTGGGCAGATCTGGAAACCATCAGAGGGAGCTGAAATGCTGCAGGGGATGGGAGGGGAGGCTCAGGAGCCTGGGATGCATAGATGTGCAGCAGCAAGTGTGCAGAAACTCAAGCTTAGTGCAGCCAACAGGGCAGAGGAGGCAAATCCAGTTGCTGTGGGTTTACTACAAGGGGAACTAAATTGGGAACAAATGTGTGGGTCAGGGACTAGTAGGTAAGACACCAGGTAACATTTATTTTCCTATCCATAATACAGACCTGGGGCAATTCCCTGTTTGCCCTCAGCCATCCAGGAGCACAAGAACCCCTCAGGAGGTTCTCCTGAGCCTCGCTTCCCACCTCAGGCTGTACAGGAGGCTTTGCCACATTTAGCTCAATCTTTCACATTTCTGTGCCTAAAATTAGACGCTGTGCTCCATCCCTGCACTCCCGGAGTTCCCAGCACTAGGGAGGTTGATGTGCAAACGTCTGCAAGCACACGGAGAAATATTTAAAGAGCAACATTTGCAGACCCCTGGAAGCCAGACACTGCCAGGTGTTCCTTTATTTAGAGGAAAAGTAAGTTTGTGTACGCAGGTGGTTTATGCTTTTGAGTAAATTTTGGTAATTTGTCTGTCCCTGGTAACTTGTTTTGCAAAACAATGCAGCTCATTTCAGAAACAAATGAAGCAAATGGATTCAGAACTGTGCAGCTGATAAAACACAGGCAGTAGTCAGGACGAAACGGTTCCCCACTAGCTGCTTTTCCTTCCCTCAGAGAAGCAGTGGTTTCTAAGCAGTAGCATGTCTGAGAGTGAGAGCTCAGCCCCAGGTGGAATAGGAACCTGGTCCTGCAGGGCTCAAGTCTCACCAGGATGGGGGGTAGGAGCCAAAAAGCACCAGTGGGAACAGGAAAACTCTGGAGCTCCAAGACAGCCTCAAGTATTGACAGCAGGAGCATTATCTTTGGGTTTCCTGACTCCTCAAAGACTGACTGTTTTAGTGATGGGAATGTAAAGGTCCCAGAAATCTTTCAATGCAGTGATGTCATCCAATCCCGCAGAGGGCAAGGATTTCTCTTGCTCTGCATTGTTCAGGGCATGTGAGGCAAAAGCCTTCCCCCTCTGCCAGCAGCTCTTTGGGCAGATGGACACAGAAGACAGGAGCCAGCCAGGGTTCCTCACCCTGAAAGGCTCTTTCCTGCAGCCTCATGGTGTGTGCAAATAAGAGAAGCTCTGTGCAGTGCTTGCTTTGGCCCTGAGGAGGTGGAGCAGGAGGGACAATGGTGAATGCAGGCACCAGGTGAAGCACCTGGTGAGGAGGCCACATTGGCTCTGTCCAACTCCTGCTCGTAGGGAGACAAGGTCAGAAACTTCCCTGCACCCCCATTTTGCATCCTGGACTGAGGTTTGTTTGCAGCCACCCTCTCAGCCCATGAGGTACCACTGGCTGGTTTTGACACGATGCTGTTTAAAGCCCTGAGAGGCAAAGCCTTTCCCCAGGGATCCCCGAGGCGCGGGTCTCTGCCAGCAGCGCCGGCTCCCTGTGCCCATACGTTCCTTTTCCCCGTGCACAAAGGCACAGATGGCCAAGCCCTGGAGACAGGCACCCGAGGTTTGCAAGGGCTGGGTGTGCATGTGAATGCACACTTGTCTGAGCAGAGCCCCGAGCCTGCGCTTGCTGGGATGCCAGGATGATTTTTGTCTTTTCTTTTAAACCCCTGTTACACCTTTTTCCCAATTTCTGGATTCTTGGTGCTTCTTGCCCACATTCTGGGACTTGTTTGCCAAGCTGGGAGACTGAACATTTGAGAAGCTTCGCAGTGAGGGATCAGTGTGCCCAGAGCCCAAGGGCCTCTCCAGAACACATTTTGTAACCTGAGATAGAACCATCCAGGGGAAGGTTCCTTGGGGAGAGGGGCTCATTGGAGCCTCTCAATGGGGAACCTTTGATAGCTGTGCTAATTAGTAACACAGTGTGATCCCAGATTTGTTGTGGGTGTGCACTGGGGTGTTCATTGAGGTGCATTCGACCTGGACGTGGTGCACTCAAGGATCCTTAAAATAAATCCCAAGGTAAAATCCCCTTTTCCCTTCTAACCGTGTTTGACTTTTGATTTCAAGACCAGAAAAGGGCATCAGCTGCTGCCACTGCAGCAGCCAAAGTGCCAGAGCTGGTGCTGGGCTGGTGCTGGCCCACAGGGAGTTTTCCATCTCAGTACAGCTGCAGTGAACGGTGTGTGCAGAAATCTCTGTGTGTGACAGCCAATACTCACTCACTGAGGTCCTTGGACCTGAAAAACAGATATTAGGAAAAAGCTTCTGCTCTGCCACTCCTGGCTGTGGCTACACCAGGTCTGCTGTCAACAGCACTGAAGGAAGTTAAGCATTTCAGGTACTTCTGTTCTCTCTGAGTGTGACTTTGTAGCTTGGCACAATGGGAGCTGGTAGGGCGGGGGGATCAGACAGCTCTGAAACAGCCCTCGAAAAACCAAGTGGCCAAAGTGAAGCTCTTCACCACATCCATCTCCAGGGGGGCAGTGGAACAGGGAGGTGCAGGAGGACATTTGTGCCCCTCCTGGGCTCAGGGTCTGCCCGTGGGCATTTCCAGCAGGAGCACAGGGGATGAGCAGGGCAGAGCTGCCAAAACACACGGACACAGGACTGTCCAGAGCCTGTGCCACCTCCCTGCCCCAGCTGCTGCACAGCCCTCACACGTGGACAGAATTCCCAATGCTACACCACAGTCAGGGAATCCATGCCAGCAGAAACTGGGGCTGCCAGCCCAGTTACCACCAAAAACAGGCAGGAAAAAACCCTGCACTCGCTCGTAGGCAAAGAGTCCTCATGCTCTTTGGTTTCTTTTCCTCTGGCTCTCATACTTGTTAACTCAAATTAACATTCATAATGCAGAAGCCATTGGAACATGCCTTCCAGACTCACAGACATCCCTGTTATGGTCAGGATTAATCATATGGGATAATTAGAGTATTAAATGAAATAATTATAACATTATGACTCTAATAACCAAATTCATGGATATTAGCTTCTGAGAAAAGACAAACAGAGGAACCAAAGAAGTTTTGATGGATGCCTCTAGCTGCGTTTTTTTACTTTGCATTTTTGATTTAAAATTCCCAAATATCTCCCACACTGAGACAACTCCCTGTAATCTGAAAGGGCAAGGTAGGGCTGGAGCCACGGGGCTGGTGGCAAGAGGGGCTCCTGCAGAATGTCCACAATGTTTGCTGCTGCAGAAAGCTGAGCATGCCAGGACCAGGGAGTGGTGAGGAGCCTGATTTCCCCTGCACCAAAAAGCCCCATTGGAGGGGCTGAGGGCAGCCTGGAGGGGAGAAAGAGTTGCTGGGATGGTGGAGCTGGTACCTACAGAAGGATTTGCTTGTGTGGCAGTGCCAGTGCTCCTGCTCTGCTCTCCAGCTCCACCACCTCCTGCCAGCTGGGAAATGCTTGCCAGGTCCTGCTGGGGGCCAGGTCCGAGCTCAGCCATCTCAGCTCCATGGGACACCAGGCTCTGGCAGCGTCTCCTGGCCCCAGGCGTTACCTCCGCTGAGAAAATGGAGATTTCCTCTGCCTCGAGGATGTGATTATCCTGTCTGACAGAGCCCTGAGTGCAGCCAGGCTTAGCCTGTCCTACAGGACAGCTGCTGTCCTCCAGGGATCCAAACCCTGATGGTCAGGGCTCCTCAGAGCGCAGGAGGTTTCTGTGGCACTAATGTATGCTCAGTCTCTCTCCTGTATTCTCTGTCGTGCTACAGAGGAATAAATGAATTCATCAAAGAATTATGCAATCGCAAATGTTTAAAAATACCAAGTACGCACATTTCTGAGAGCCTACACAGCACAGCCCTGTGAGGGGCTGGGTGGGGACTGGCACATGTTCTCAGGGAAGGGAACGGGAAGTGCTGCTGGGAATGCAAACTTGTGTGCTCAGTGCTCTGCACACACTCAGCACAGGCAGGGCACTAAAAATGCAGTGAAATCTAAAATACACAGACTAAGCAATTTCATCTTTTCAACAAGCAATATTAATTCTAGATAATAAATGGGGATTTTTTTATCATGACCCCTGGATGACTTAGAGTACAGCCAGATTTATATTAACATGGAATATCTCCTCTCTCACGAAACAAAAGAGACAGTTCCTTTCGGTACCTGGAAGCTGTTCTCACTATCTGGGGAAGGAATCATCTCAGTGTGAACTACTAATATGCCATACTCCATATATAACCTGCTATCTCCATTTGCAGCCTACATATGCCAGTCGAAGTTTTAGCATCACTCAGTTCCAAAAAGAGACAGGACTTGGGGAGCAGTTGCACATCAGATCCTGCTGCACATGTCCAGGCTCCTGTGGGCCCTGGCACTCTGTGCCACACACCCCACATCCCTGCACACCCCTGCACCAGCCTCGGCTCAGTAGTGATGTGCCATTCTTGAGCTCCCTGCTTGAAGAATACATTACACCACTTTAATTCCAGATTTTCTTCGTAATATTAAATGATAAGAATTTTTTTGCAGAATCCTGACAACGCAGTCAAAATCCAGTTGCAAATGCTCTGCTGTTTATTGATAGCTCCATAATACAGGCGAGGTAGGATGCCAGACAGCTGCATTTCCTGGCATTTAAAAAGAATTCACTGTAATGTATTGTAATGCATTAGCATAATAATTGGCAAGCATTCGCAGATGAATAGTTTACTGACTGATAGATTTTGTACAGAAACTGTGAAGGTTACATGGAGGGTGAAAACATTTCACTGTGTCAATGAACATACTTAATTTTTCTGGAAGTGCTATTTAAATTGTGCGGCGCCGGGGCATTAGCATAACAAAGACACAACGCACGAGTTTGTGCCGTAATGGGGAACGTAATGGGGAACGCTGCCCTGCCGGGCTCGGGCAGGTGACCCGTGAAAGATGCGGCTCGGAGTCTTCCCAAACCCGGCCGCCGGAACGGGCAGAGGCGCGGCTGCACCTGCGGCTCCTCCGGTCCTTCCGCTTCTCCCGGCCGTCCCTGCTTCTCTCCTGTCCCTGCTTCTCTCCTGTCCCTGCGCTTCTCCTCCCCTGTCCCTGCTTCTCTCCTGTCCCAGCCCTTCTCCTCTCCTGTCCCTGCTGCTCTCCTGTCCCTGCACTTCTCCTCTCCTGTCCCTGCTTGTCTCCTGTCCCTGCTTGTCTCCTGTCCCTGCCCTTCTCCTCTCCTGTCCCTGCACTTCTACTCTCCTGTCCCAGCCCTTCTCCTCTCCTATCCCTGCACTTCTCCTCTCCTATCCCTGCCCTTCTCCCTCCTGTCCCTGCTCTTCTCTGACCTATCCCTGCACTTCTCCTCTCCTGTCCCTGCGCTTCTCCTCTCCTGTCCCTGCGCTTCTCCTCTCCTCGCCGGCTCCCCCCGCCTGTTTTGCTCTACCAGGTGACAGGGTTTGGGTCCTCTGGTTCCTCCAAGTCAGACGAGCAGCGGCTGCTGGAACTGGAGGGGCTCAGCTTGGAGAAAAAAAGAGGCTCCCAGAGCCCCTTCTCGCTCTCTAGAACTCCCAGGCAGGAGGGTGGAGCCAGCCGGGGATCGGCCTCTTCTCCCAGGGAACGGGGACAGGACAAATGGAAACGGCCTCAAGCTGTGCCAGGGGAGGCTCAGGTTGGACATCAGCAGGAATTTCTGCATGGAAAGGGTGGTCAGGCATTGGAAAGGGCTGCCCAAGGAGGTTTGGAGTCCCCATCCCTGGCGGTGTCCAAGGAAGGGCTGGACGTGGCACTCACCGCTCTGGGCTGGGGACAAGCTGGGGATTGGGCACAGGCTGGATGTGATGGTCTTGGAGAGCTTTTCCAACCTCGGCCACTCTGGGATTCTGTACTGGTACGTGGCAGCGGGCTGGGCAGTGCTCCTGACCCCGGTGGTCCCTGTGGGTCACCACAGCTCCTCTCCCGTGTCTCCAGAGCCACCAACACTTTGCTCTGCAGAGCTGAGCTCTGGGGCCCTAGAGCGGGGCAGGTGTGGGGCCAAGCAGGGCAGCACCAGCAGGGTTGGGCTCAGGGAAGAGGAAAGAGGCAGAGAAGCAGCTTTTAAAAACCCATGAAGTGCCAGGTGTGTGTGTCTGGGCTGTCCCTGTCCAGGTACAGTGACCTGCTCGGGGACAAAACGTCATCCCAGACTGGGACATCTCAAAAGGCTTGCACTTACTCCCAAGTTTTTCTGGGTCTTCTGAGGTCTTGGGCATGAACAGACATCACCTGGGTCCCCTGGAGAAATGCACATCTCTGAATAATTCACAGCCTTTGGCTGCTGCCTCCGTCTCCTCCCTGTCGTACCACAGACTATCACAGTGACAACTCTTCAATTAACTCTGAGAAAACCAAAAAAGCCAATTGGAAGGGACAGAACTGAATTTTTTGGACAGAAAGTTTATGGAGAGCATTTAAAACCAGATTTTCATCTGTCATTATATATGTTAATCCCACTGTAATTTAGAATAAATCGGGGGAAAACAGATGTGAGGAGGAATGAGATATTCCAGCAAGGGAGAAGACAAAGATTTCACCTCCACTGGCACCAGGTGGTGGGAGATACAAAAAATCTTCATCACCACCATCTGACCTGCAGTTTCTACCAGAAACAAACAGATTTTAAGTGTTTTAAGATTTCATCTGAAAGCCTCGTGGACAGGCACAGCTGTACAAGCACCTCATGAACTGTGGTACAGTTCAGTGCATTTCAGTGCAGGAAGTTCCTGTGGCATAAGGGGGGAAGATGCAAACAGGATTTGTACTCGACTTCAACATTTTGAGAATTGATTCATCAACAAGATGCCTTTTTGTAGATTTTTAAAGCCACCCTGAAACATGAAACACATGGGATATAAATAACAGGTTAAGAAAATCTTCCTAGAAGTAAGAAGATGTACTTGCTGGAAAAGGTTCCTTATTTGAGAACAGGAATATTTAGGATTCTGGAGGAAGCAAGCCACTGATGAGGAGTCCACAGACAGACAGACAGACAGACAGACAGACACCTCCATCCCAGCCAGACCTTTCCATGTCTTCCCCCGATAAATGAAGAACAAACAATTAAACAGCTCTTCCTCTTGGTATTTTAACTGTGAATCTTCTTCCTGATGAGCCGTACACAAACATGACCCGTTTGACTCCCTGAGTCCAACTGGAAACAAGGGAATGGAAACGCAGTTTATAGTAACAGATTTCTTCTGCCTTTGCAGCTGCAACGTGTTTCATTAACACTTCTGCAGCAATTTGCACTATTAGGGACACATTTGCTTCCAGCAGGAAGAGAGAAAATGTACCACTGAGGAGTGTGAGGATGGTGTCAGCAGCTGCTGCCTCCCACGGGCTGCACGGGCCAGGGGGGCTGTGGGGTGGAGGTCTCTTGGCAGACTCGTCCTCACTGCAGACCCTCAGCATCATCACACAGGGCAAGAACCCCACAGAACAGGCTCGACACACCCAGGCCTGGTGTGGGATGGGATGGAGGTGACAGTGGGTCAAACTGGTGCCTTGAGAGGCCTCCTAAAAACAGAGCCCAGGCAGGAGTAAAGGGAATAAAGGTGGGGATTTATTGGAAAGGCCTCCAAAGGTACCCCTGGGGAGCCAGAGGTGCTGCCCAGATGGGCCCCGAGATGGACCCTGAGAGGCCACGAGTTCTTCCCACTTTTATAGCTTTGGTTCATTTGCATCTCAGGGTTCATTCTCCAATTAAAGCTGCAGTTAATGATGTGATTCCCCTCAGCTTGTCCCTCTCAGAGGCTCTTTGGTTGACACTTTTTGGGCCCAGTTTGGGCTGGGTGTCCTTGGAGAGCAGCCCCGGAGAGGCTTTGTTGTGTGTGCCCAGCACAGAGAGCAGCACTGAACAGGGAACAGGAAACTCCAGAGTTACACACTGGGCAGGGCAGGGGTTGGAAAATAGAAAAGTTGAAACCTAAGACATCACCAGAGGCACACACTTCAGCACAGAGTTATTTTCGGGCAACATTTCGAGGGGCATATCACAAGATACACTGAGGGGAAAATAGAATTTTTCTCATTCTTTCTTCCACGTTTTCTGCATCCACAGTATAACACCGTCCTTCCTTCATGTTTCTTAATAATTTCACTGAGTTTTTAATGTGAGGGAAGAAGAGAAAACACCTTCCCCAGAACATTGCAGAGGAGCATTGCTCTGAATCCTATCTCTCACTGCCCAGTCACAAGAGCTGATGCTGTTGGGCTCTACCAAGGCAGCACCAGAGGAACCTCAGGCTCCTTGTGCTCAGTAAAGACTTCCAAGGAATTCAGACACCAAGGAGTTCAGGGAAGGATCTTTTGGGCTGTTTGGTGCTGCTGCCTCAGCCCTGCCTGTGGCATTGAGTGATGCAATATAAATAATTATAATTAACGCTGCACATGACATTTTAAAAGAAAGGGTGCAATGTTGTGAGATGGTTTGTAACAGAAACACTCCCTTATTCCTGGATGTAACTTCCAGTGAAGGCAGGAAATCCACTCACCAGGGAGGGAAATGATGTAGGCAAGTGAAGCTCCTCCAACCTGGGTTTGCTGAGGCTCTGGGAGGAACTGGGGCCTTCCCAAGGGGCAGGAGGTCTTGCAGTTTGTTTGGGAATAGCTGCAAAATGGTATTTTTTAGCTGAGGACTGGCTTTGGAAAACGGCTTGATGGTAAATGGGAAAGAAGAGAAAGCCCGTGGCTAAAGGGAGTCTCAGTGTGCTGGGCAGGAGCTCAGGATGGCTCAGGATGCCTTAAGGGACTGCAGCTTCAGAGGGAAAAACACATCCTGACACCAAACGCTCATTAAATTTTACTTCTGGTTCTTTAAAGGAAATCTATTATTTATTTCTGCTCAGATATATTTAATAATTAGCATGAAGAGAAAGCTAGCAGCAGATGGGGACATTCCTGGGGACAATTTCAGTGCTGAATGTTTCATGATGTACAAATGTAACTCGCAGCCTTTTGCTTCAGACAGAAGGGGATTTGCAGAAAATGTGGGAGGTGGCAATATTTCTTTTTTTTAAATGCTGTTTGTTTAGCAAATAAATTCTACTTTATTAAAAACACAAATTTTTAAGTCGTCCTGAGGAGTATGCTAAAATCCATGTTAACATCTTCATGTTTTACACCAGATGAAAGCAGATCATTCCTGCAAGTGAAAATGATGCTAATCCCTGGGTAATGCAGACAAAATCCTGAGTTCAGCTGCGAGTGGGTTTGTCTGTGACAGCAGCACTTCCTCCTCTCAGGAAATCCCTGTGATTTCAGGAGAGCTGGCCCTTCTGCTTATTTTGCATTCAGATGAAGACCCCTGGTGGGGTGGTCTCTGCTTCAGGCTGGACTCATCATTCCTGAACAGAAAGCACGATTCCAATAATTTTTACTGGAGGAGGGCAGATCTTGCACAATCAAGCCTCAGTAAAGATGTGTGAACGGTCCCCAAACCTAGAAAAAAATCACTGTTATCAATCCATTGCTTCAGAGTTCCTGGGGAATGATACAGAAAGGGAGCTCAGCCTCCTCTGTGTTCGGGTCTGGAAGGATGAGGAAATTCCCGGTGATAATTGTGACATTACAAAGAAGAAAAGGAACATCCTGCAATGCTCATCCTTCTGAGGCCAGTGGGGCACAGAGGACCACAGGCTCTGCTCTTAACGAGCTGCTGTCCAGGGGCTGAAAGCTGAAAAGTCTCCTTCTTGCCTTTGTTGCTTTGGGTGCCTTGCTCAAAGTACCAATGGCCATGGAGGGTGATAGTGTGCCCATCTGGCCACGGGGAGCTCTGCAGGGCTGGGAGAGGGATGATCCAGCTGGGAGAGGGATGGTCCAGCTCATCTGGCTCCACTGGTGGTGGCCTCACCAGGCAGGCATCAGCTGCTGGCTCTCCTGCCCCAAAGCACATCAGCACCCTGAGCATGGGTCTGGAGCCCCACTGAGCGATTACCCCAAGGCTGATCAGCTCTCCAGCACACTTTTTCAGTGCTTTTTCTGCTTTCTCCCTCAAAATTTAACAGACTTTCCTCCCTCCCCTGTAGTATTAAAAACCCTCTCAAATTTGAGTTTTTAAAGTTTGAATTCTGTCAGTGTCGTAAAATAGACTTTGCCAAATTCACTGATGGCCTGTAACTGCAAAGGATACAAACATCCCCCCCTCCCAGAAGTGCCACAGCTGAGACAGGAGAACAGGTCTGGGGATGCTGGGCATTCCTACAGGATCTGTCTGGTGCTGGGAGCAGGGTCTCTGCTTCCTGGCTGCAGACAGACTCCCTGGGTGGCACCATCCTGTCCCCAAGATGTGGCAGCATTGGCAGGCCTGCCCAGGGCACAGTGGCTGGGCATGAGTTAGTGCCCTCAGCACTGAGAACATCCTAGAAAGGCAGAGTGTGGAAGTTGTATCGATGTTGGAGGCTCCACACAACACACTCGGCTGCCCCCATATAAATATTGGGTAATAAATGCCCCCTCGGTAGGAGGAGATGGTATTTCATTGCAAAAGTAAAAAACAATAACGAGGGAAAGTGCTATCTCAGCTTGCTGCATAAACAGCTCAAATAAGCAATATGCAGGCATATCATTTGGAACCCAGATTAATAATTTCTGTTCTGAGTGGTGGTAGCTGGCCTGATTTATTGCGGTGATGGTGTTACGGCCTCAGACTTTATTGTCCTTTAAATTATACTGCAGTCTATACAGGAGGCAGACAGGGATCTAAATCATGTGTTATTGCCTGTAAATTTGGAAACAAATAGTAGTTTTCCCCCCTTTAAATCACTGAGTTTGTGTGTTTTATAAGGTGAACGTTACGACTTTTTATGGGACTGAAGTTTTTGTTTCCCTGCCTCTCTCTCCCAGCGCATGGAGCCCATCCCCGGCCCTGGGGGATTCACAGCCGCTGCAGCTCTGCCTTGTCTCCATTTCCCTTCAGGGCAGGAGGGGCTGAGTCTGCACCTTTGGGGATTTCTGCTCAAGGAGGTGCTTTTTATCCAACTGACAGCCACGTGCCCACCTTGGGGTGGCCGGTCGGGTGCTCACTGTGGCTCTCCTCCTCCTCACTGAACCAACCTCAGCACCCCTGTACCTTAATATTTGGACTGATTGTGCATAAAGCAGCTCCACTGGGGCTGATGGAAATCCTGGGCTCCAGGTGCTTGGGGATGGAGCAGCCCAGTAAGGAGGTAGTGATGCCTTAGGTTTGAACTTTTCTATTTTTCAAGCCCTGCCCTGCCCAGTGTGTAACTCTGGAGTTTCCTGTTCCCTGTTCAGTGCTGCTCTCTGTGCTGGGCACACACAACAAAGCCTCTCCGGGGCTGCTCTCCAAGGACACCCAGCCCAAACTGGGCCCAAAAAGTATCAGCCAAAGAGCTTCTGAGGGGGGCAAGCTGAGGGCAATTCCATCATTAACTGCAGCTTTAATTGGAGAATGAACCCTGAGATGCAAATGAACCAAAGCTATAAAAGTGGGAAGAACTCGTGGCCTCTCAGGGTCCATCTCGGGGCCCATCTGGGCAGCACCTCTGGCTCCCCAGGGGTACCTTTGGAGGCCTTTCCAATAAATCCCCACCTTTATTCCCTTTACTCCTGCCTGGGCTCTGTTTCTGGGAGGCCTCTCAAGGCATCAGTTCCTGGGAAGCTGGTGAGCGAAGCTGTGCCCCCCACATGGCTTTGGAGCACATTTCACTCACGGGCACTGCTTGGGGTGCTCGTGGTTTTGTCATCTCACAGCTGGATGTTGGATCAGGCTGTCTGTCTGCCAAGCCCTCGGTCCTGCCCAGGGCATTCATCATGTCCCTGTTTATTTGTTCCAGAGGCTGGGTGGCTCTGGAGCACGGAGGGCAAAGGCAGGGACCACCCGTGGCAGAGCCAGAGAGAGATGGTCCCTACCCCCAGCACAGGGACAGCGAGAGGCTCTGACAGCAAAAGGGCCCTGTCACAGAGGGCTCTACAAACTCAGGCAAAAGGCAGCCGTAGCTGTGAAGAGCTTTTGGGGTTGTAAATAGCTGATAGAGACAAAGGAGGATGAGGAGAAGAGAGGGAGGGTAGGAGCCTTGTGATGCAGACGGAGGGAAGAGTGGCTGGAGTGTGGTTACCAAGGGACAGCATGTGGCACGTTACAAATCCCTCCTTCTTCAGGCTTCCCAAAGCACAGCATTCCAGCTCTCAGTTCAGCACAGAGGGACCTGGGCAGATGTTTCCTTACCCAGCCAGGGACTGAGGGCCCTCTGCTCTGTCCTGCGTGGCAGGAGCCTTGGACAGTTACAGGGGACAGGCAGGGCAGGGACACTCGGAGTGTGATAGGAGCCAGAGGATCCAGAGCACTCCCACACATCAGTTATGGCTGTGATGCTGCTTGCAGACCTGTTGATGATGCATTAGCCTGGCCTCCTCTCAGGCATGAAGAAAAATGGGGTAGGCAAAATGTTTCTGTATCTGTAGGCTTGGAACAAATCACTTTTATGTTACCCGAGCAGCTGTAACCATTAGGGGATCCTGGTGGCCTGAAAGAGCTGCTAAAGGAAACCTTCCCGAGCTCCTGTGACACTTTGGTGGAGATGCTGGGTGTGACCCTGTGGCCATCCCTTGAGGTCACTGCCTGGCACTGGCACTGCTGGGGCAGGAGATGAGGGGAGATCCCCTGGCTGAGTAAGGCAGGGCAGCCCTGTGGTGTGTTTGCTCATCTCCCTGCCACTGCCCCACCTGATACCTGCTCTCCCAGCCCACCTCCACTGCCAAACAGCTCCTGGCAGAGCTGCCAGCCACCCTCCCAGGCACACAGGAGTGAGGACATCCCTGTGCAGGGAAGGGAGGCAGGAGGGATGGGACTCCTGTGCCTGATGCCTCCAGATGATCTCGAGCTCCCAGCCCCGGCAGCAGAGCCATCCCAGGGCAGGGGCTGCCAGAGGAGCTGCAGAGGGAGGAGAATCCATCCCTGTGAGCTGCACCCTCCCTTTCCCGGTGCACTGGTTTTGATGCCTCAGGTTTGAACTCTTATATTTTCCAAGCCCTGCCCTGCCCAGTGTGTAACTCTGGAGTTGCCTGTTCCCTGTTCAGTGCTGCTCTCTGTGCTGGGCACACACAACAAAGCCTCTCCGGGGCTGCTCTCCAAGGACACCCAGCCCAAACTGGGCCCAAAAAGTGTCAACCAAAGAGCCTCTGAGGCTGAGGGCAATTCCATCATTAACTGCAGCTTTAATTGGAGAATGAACCCTGAGATGCAAATGAACCAAAGCTATAAAAGTGGGAAGAACTCGTGGCCTCTCAGGGTCCATCTCGGGGCCCATCTGGGCAGCACCTCTGGCTCCCCAGGGGTACCTTTGGAGGCCTTTCCAAGAAATCCCCACCTTTATTCCCTTTACTCCTGCCTGATCTCTGTTTTTGGGAAGCCTCTCAAGGCACGAGTTTCATTAACAGATTTGTAGTAATGCCTCTCCTATTCAGCACAGTACAAGCCAAAGCCTTGCATGTAAATAAACATGAGAAAAGACCACTGCCCCATCTGTGTGTTCCAGTTGAGCAAACGTCTGAGTCACACACAGAATGAAGTGGCCTTGAACTGCAACCAGCAGGCTAAAACCCTGCTCAGTGACCCTTCTTGATCCCTCCAGTGCTCAGTGCCCTCATGGAAGAGAAACAACTCTACCTCAACATGTGAATTTCCTGAGACTTCTCCTGGCACTCATTGCTCCTGCCACACTTTCAGGCAATTCAGCAGCTTCTCACCCATGCTGTGTTTTAACTGAGAAGCAGCTCCAGGGAGCTGAGCAGCTCCCCTGTGAGCTGAGCCACATGCAGAGGCAGTACAGGCAGTTGGCCTGCTGTTCTGTGTTCTGAAGTAGAGATCTGTACTCAAGAGCTGCAAAAAAGGTGTAAGATGCCACCTCTCCAAAGTGTCAGTGTCCTACGCTGTCCTCACATAGGTAAAAGCAACACTAAGAGGCCCCACGCCTTGGATGCAGCTGCCAGTGCCTTCACTCCCCTCATCTGCCTCTTTGTTCAGGCTCTCAGAACGATGACACAGACGCTATCAAGGCTGAACTTGAGATAATAGCCAAGTTTTGAGCCCCTGCTTTTTGAGTGGGTTCATAAATCCAGCATCACGTGATGTATTTTTTCCTTCTGAGAGCTATAAAAAGCAGAGTGCACCGTGCCCCAGCAGGGCATGGGCACCAGAACGGTGCCATTGTCAGAGCAATCTCCCCTGGCTCCTATTTTTAAACAACCTCCCGGAGTCCCTTCTGCCCACGTTCTGGTGAAAGCACTCCACAGCTTAACAGGTTTGACATTTTCATTTCTGTTTTCCTTGAAACCCTTAACATCATCTGATTGAGCATTACAGCGTGTTTGTATCCTGCTGCCTGCGAGTATCTATCACAAGCCCTCACACTGGAAGCACGAGGTGTGAGGCTGTGACAGAGATGTCCTGATGAAGTGAATGATGGCAGATGAGCTGCTGCACCCCCCTCTCCGAGCTGTTCTTTCCTCACAGACCATTCTGTAGATCATTTGCTCTCTGGCTAATGGCTCCTGGCAGGTAGCACAAGAGCCTGTTTTTATTTCATGAGTGCTCCTGGGCTCTGTTCTGCCAGGAACACAACTTTTCACTTTTCCGCCATCAGCTGCTGCTGCAAGTGCATTACAGACCCCGTGCTGCTTTGTGTTACCCCTCAGCATCTCATTTGTGGGTACGAGCAGTCAGGGAGTGAAACGCAGCCTCCACCAGCTCATCCCTGCAGTGTCAGGAGATGGAGCCCATCCCAGCCAGCCTCGCTGCTGGGAGCTCCCCACTAACGAGCTGCTCTTCTGTTATTAACACCCCATACATCTACACATTCAGACATCAGCGACCCGCTCCTCACAGCTCCTCTCAGGTCTTGTCCCACAGCTCTGAAACATCCCATTCCACAAGCCCAGGTCTGCAGATGTAACAGACCCAGCTGTGGGGTGAGGGGAGCTCGGCTGCCCCGTGCTGCTGGAGACCCATGTGCAGCCTCAGCACTGCTCCTGCGCCTGCCCAGCCCAACCCCTGCCCAAAGGGGCTGCTAGGACAGGGGCCAAAACAGCACCCAGGTGCCTTCAGAGCTGCACCTTGTACCCCAGCCCTCATCTCCCCCACAAAGCCTGTTCTGCTCCCCCTCTGCCCTCAGCTTCAGCAAATCTATCCCAGACAAAGCCAGGGCTACAGAGTCCCCTGGCAAGCAAGAAGCTTTTCCAAGCCCCATTATGTGTTCAAAGGCGCTGGACATCAGAAGGACTGCGTGTCCCTTTCATTGCATAGCAACTAATCCTGCCAAAATTATGATGATGATTGCCACAATTTCAGAGCTGTGGGTGCCTCCCCTGGAGCAGCAGCACAGCAGAGGAGCAAACAGATCACACTGTGTCACCAGGGACAGGTCAGTGCTCCCTTCACAGGATATCTGCTCTGTGTGCCAACATATCCAAGGGATCCATTCACCTTTGATCTCTGTTTCCTTTACTTCTCATCTCGTGAGCAGAGACTCAGGTCTGGGTGTTCTGCCAGCCTTTGCCCCAGTGACACGCCCGTGCCCTCAGCGCAGGGGTTTGTACACGAGCAGCCCCAGCAGGGATGGCACCTCAATGGCTGCACTCCCTTTTTCTTCCATTTACTTGGGGGCCCAAAGCACGACAGGGTTCGAAGGACCCCCAGTGTCACAGCAGCACGCTATCATCTCTGGGAGCGTGATTATAGCCCGGACTGAAAATTGCACAAAATACCTCCCCAATGATGAAGATTGCAGGGAGGCTGGAAAATTACTTTTTTCATTATGCCTTAAAAACACAGCAATCTCAGCCTGTGTCTCTGAGATTCCAGGAACTGGTGTGTTGTTCAGAACAGCGCTGCTGGAGTGGGCTTGCAGAGAGCAAAGCAAATGGAGCCTTCTCTCAGCCAGGTACATCAGGACCCCTGTGACTTCTGGTTTTAAATCCCAATACTCTGAATTTTCTGTGGTTGTTGAAAGCTTTCTGCAGCTCCCACTAAACGGCAGGAAATGCTGGAAGAGGTTTAAAAGAGGAGAAATTGGATCCCAACAGATGCTTTTGCAGGCTCTCAGAGGTGCTCCACTGCCCTCCACTAAGCCAGGGCTGGGGCTGGGGAGGACCCGGGGGACAGGACTCCCGCTGGAGAAAGCACAGGGAAGAGTCTCACAGCTCCTTGCTGGGTCCGTGTCCCCTCCAGGGTGCAGAGCACTGGGAATCCTGCAGAGTGGTGGGATCATGCAGCAGTTCCTCCAGCAGTGCAGATGAAAGGACCCCTAATTCCCATTAGCAAAACCCCTGTTGTGCTGAGTGGCAGGAGGACACACACCGAGGAGGGAGCTCTGCACTGCCAGCCCGCGGGTGCCCCGTGCACTCTCCCTGTTCCCAGCAGCTCTGCCAGCTGCCTCCTCCCCATCCACAGGGCTGCCAGCTCCATGGGCACGGGACAAATGCTCTCTGTGGGCTCCATCCAGGCACGGATGTGGGTTGAACAGACACCTGTGAGCATGGACACAGCTCAATCCCTGTCTGGCTAAAGGAAGAACCTGCTCAAGACTGGATCAGGTGCTTCAGAGCCACAGAGACAACCACTTCTTTGTGCCAGCCAAGGAGCATCTCTCTACTGCCCTGAGCTGTGTTTGGGCTCTGGAGTGAAGGATAGGCACAGGAGGAAAAGATCTTGCCCACAGGGAGTTGGAAATCCCCTTCCCTGCAGTGCAGGACCCAGCTTCTGTTGTTTAAACATCTCTGTGTCACTGCAGAGGCTCCGGGGGCTGAGGTGCAGCTCATCAAGCTGGTGAATCTTTCTAAGTAACTTTCTGGTCCTGCACAGCTGCTCACACAACACTGGTGCCACAGCCCCAGGGACACTGCAGCCCCCCCAGCCTCGGGGAATGTACCAGAATATGGAGATAAATTTTCTTCAGAAAATCAGAGAGGAAGAGAGCTTTGGCTGGGAGCCCTCCCTGGCTCGTGGCTGAATGGGAGCCAGCAATGGAATTAAAAGGCAGAAACAAACCACCAAAAATATTGTTGAGGAAAAGGAAAAGTAGCAAATTGGTAACAATAAAGACAAATGAGAAGTAAAAATCAGATAAAATCTAAAGGCATCCTGATAGAATATCCATGGTCAGCCATGCAGAGGAGAATAGGTGAAACCCTATGAAACATTACTGAACTGATAGGGCATTATTAGAAGAATACAATGCAATTGTTGTTACCAGTGCAGAGGGACCCAGAAGAATACTCAAACAGATTTCCTGACCTTTACATGGAAAGAAAAGTGGCATCTAGTGTCACTGAGGGAAGCTGACATGCATTTCTCCCTTTCTCCCTGGGGGTGTTGGAGAGAGAGCCCAGACTGCAGTTTTAAGGAGAGGCTAAAAACCCAACAGGTGCCCCGAGGCCTGGGTGATGGCCAGGAACAGCTCAGGGTGCAAGGGCTGATTCCAACAAAATGTGTAAGATCTGTGGAGCTCAAGGAGTTGGGAGAGAGCAGTGTGAGGGAGAGGAGAGCAGGATGAACCCGTTCATGCAGGCTTGGCAGAGCTGACGGCAAAGTCAATTACTGAAGCGTTTAGCAGCAGTGTAATGCTGCTCCACACATTTCCGTGGCAAACAGTTGTCAAATAAATCTGACTCCGCTCTCTGATGAGGTTTGGGATTTGGGTGATACAGCCTCTCTTATCCAGTGTTGGAGTTTAGTGTCAGAATGAGCCTGGCACAGGCGAGTGGCATAAATTAGCATGAGAAGTCGTTTGGGAGGATGATGAAAGGCACAGGAACTGGTGAGATGCACCTGGTGGGGCCTGTAGGGCCAGGCCAGGGGTCTGAAGGGACAGTTTGGCATTTCTTGCTTTCCTGTCATATTTTAGGGGAAAAAAAACCCCAAATAATCCCTGTATAACTAACTCTGAAGCCTCCCCTAGAAATGACATCACCTTGGAGGGGTCCATGGTACAGGTGGAGAGTTCACACAATTCTGGGAGCAAGGGATGACATCTCTGGTTTTCAGAGTGGGAAGAAAGGGCCAGCACCAACCATGGCTTTGGACGCCAGGATGAGAAACTGTATTCTGGAAGGAAAGGCACTCAAGGGCTATTTCTTCTCCACTTTATGTGGTTTAATCAATCTTTCCCCCCGCCCCAGCCGTTCCCATCGCTGGGAAGTAACACGTCCTACGCGTCCCTGCACCAAGAGCTCCAAACAATGCGCCGTCTCTAGCGGACTGTGAACAAAACAGGAGCAGCACATTTGTGAAGCATTTACTGGTGCTGCTATAAAAAGCACTTCCCATGAAGTGTGCTAGTGTGGCACAGCTGCTCAGGTCACCACTGGTGCTCCAGACACACTTCCTCTGCCTGAATCAATTTTTTGTGTCGTTTTTAGCATCCAGTGAGTCTTATTTCTTGCAACAGTATAATAGTAGGGCACTAAATAATCGCATTAGGGGAGGTGAGAACAGATGCATCTTGTTTTTGAAAACATTATTTCCAATTGAATCAGTCTGTGCTCAGATATTCTGTGCTGTGGGGACACTTAATAATAAAAGTTCCTTTTACTTGCTTTTCCAAGGCACAAATCTAATACATGACTGTCAAACTCTGGTCACTATTGAATTTGCACTGGCTTTTTTCCCTGGCTATCAAAAGCAACAAAAGTGGCCCAACTCGAGCCATTTGTGGCTGTTCAGAAGAGCTGGAGTTCCCCTCTCAGCCACACAGAGCCATGCACGTCTGCACATAGCTTAGAAGGCTTCAATTTGGTTTATTGAAGTCAAACTCTTTCAGGACAAGGGCGAGAGCCCAGGAGATGGTTGCTGCCAGACTGTAGATGCTGAAAGGGCTTTAGCAGTGAATTTGTCTAGCTCTCTATAATTTTGTGAGAACTTTGTCTTTCCCATGCAAGCTAACTAAAACAAAGTTACTAGTTTATCAATATCCACACCTTGACTTGTTTTTGCTGGATTGTTATGCCTTCAACTGTAAAATCACTTGTGAATGGACGTGTTAGAGTTGGGCCAATAGCCTCGAGGGGTGGATGGCCAGAGGACCAATTACTTTATGCCATTTAACTCACTTTTTGCGAACTAACATATAAAAAACTCAGGGAAAAAAAACATTATATTGGCTCTTGCTGCCATTTCTACTGACCCTGGACTTTGTGTGGTTTTTCTATGCATCCACGTTGTAACAGTGACACCAGACCTCCCAAGGGATGAGGGTCCTGGTTGGTGGCGGGAAGCATCAGACAGCGAGCAGTGGCTCTGGGCTGGGCAGTGCCTGGCGGGACCTGAAACTGCTCACCAGCCGGCCCACTGGGCTTCTGCTGGCTGGGACCAGTCCCAGTCCTGACAGGGCAAAGTGGTTTCTCCTTCTGCCAGAATGAAGTAAATACCGTCCCCCTGGCTGAAGACACACGTGGAAAGGCCCATCTCAGACTAACAGGCATAAAAAGCCTTTTTCAGCCGAGTTTCTGAAGACGCAGCATTTGAAGTCGGCGTCTCTTATTAGTCCCGTGGCAGCTGAGCACCTGTGATTACGTGCTTTCATTAGATTTTTTGTGTTAATTGAAAATGCTTTTGAAAGCCACGGAGTGCTGTTGTGCCGCAGCCTCAGTGACCTCAGCGAGGTCTGAAAAAAGGAGCTTTTTTCCTTTGAAGCACCCAGGGAAGAGAAGTCTGGCGCCAAGATGCTCAGAAAATTTGCTCTATTATTATTTCAGAAGCAGAACAAACAGATGTGGCATCAGCAGCAGAGAGCCTGGCCTAGGTCAGTGTTTCTTGCCTGGGCTTTTTCCATTCCCACAGGATCCTGCACAGGCATCTCCCAAATGCTGAGGGGCTTCAGGTACCCAGAGAAGCACCACAGTTGCCTCAGTTCAGGACAAGTTCTGACTGCAGCTGAAAGCACTTTAGAAATATGTCCTCCCTCATTTTCCCTGGCTGGAGAACTGCAGTGAGTCAAGCTTGCTGAGAGTGATTCAAGGCTGGGTTTTACCCTCTCAAACACCTGCATTTCCTTCTTATTTAGCGAGATCTATCCAAAAAGTATTCAACAAAGACATGGGGTTTCATGCAGAAATCAAGTAAAAGCTATCATACAATTTTGCTCTGATGGGAGGCAAATACAGAGTAATTTGGGATGAATTTTCCTTTAAGTTTCTTTGGAATGAAACCTGAAATGGCAAGGAACATGAGGGAAATTGCTCCTCTGTATCCCTGGGAGCTGAAATTGCTGAGTACTGCAGTGTTTCACCAAATCCCCTTATTCAGGACACACTCTCGCAGCATTGGTAGATGGGACAGGACTGAGATTTGAGAATGTCACAAGCAGCATGATGAGCAGGCAGGGGCTCTTTTCCACCATGTGCGCAACAACCCTGGTAGGCATGACATTTTCAAATATTTTCAATGTATTTTCATTTTTTATTAATGAATCTGCTTGCCATGTATATGCCGTGCAGATAAATAAGGGATAACATGTTCAACACAACGTAATTCTTCCTCATGCGAGCTCCTATATTCACAGAAAACCTGGAGTTGAGCAAATTAAGTCTATGCAGGCCCCAGAAATACCTATTTGGTCATTCAGTAGAGCAGAGAACATGCACTGGGCAACTTCCGAGGAGTTCAGCCTTCTGTTGATGCCAGGATGATTTTTGTCTTTTCTTTTATACCCCTGTTATATCTTTTGACAATTTCTGTGTTCTTGGTGCTTTTTGCCTCCATTCTTGGACTTGTTTGTCAAGCTGGGAGACAAAACATTTCAGAAGCTTTGTAGTGAGGGATCAGTGTGCCCAGAGCCCAAGGTCCTCTCCAGAACACATTTTGTAAACTGAGATAGAACCATCAAAGGAAGGTGCCTTGGGGAGCAGGGGCTCATTAGAGCCTCTCATTTGGGAATTTTGGATAGATCTGCTAATTAGTAACATCTCTAATGTGTTCCCAGATCTTTTAGGAGGGGCATTGCGGGGTGTTCATTGGGGTGCATTCAACCTGGACGTGGTGCACCTAAGGATCCTTAAAATAAATCCCAAGGTAAAATCCCTTTTTCCCTTCTAACTGTGTTTGACTCTTGATTTTAAGACCAGGAAAAGGCATCACTGTGTGTCATGAGATGGCATGATCAGGGGCCGGTGACCATTCCTTCAGCACATTTCCACACTGTCTAGCAGAAAACCATCTGACTCTGAGTCAGCACAACAAAGATTCTCCTTCCTTGAGATGAGCGCCTGAGCGTGGGAAGGCTGTGGTAGATGCTGACGTGCTTTCTCCAGGTCAAGGTTGTGGTGGGATCTACATCCCTGACAGGGTTGGGAAGCAAAGATCTTCTGGCCTTTGGTCACTGCTGACTGCACTGTCCTGGGGCAGGAGGTCCCTCAAACACACCACACACAGCATGCATCTGCAGGGCGTTTTAAAGAACGCACTTTAAAAATTAAGACACAAAGTGCCTGCAAATCTAAGATACCCTGTACCATGTACGTGTCAGTGGAGTCTGAGAACAGGCTCGCTAAATAATGGAGCATCTGTTTGCACAAAGCAGACAAAGGGAATAATCAGGCCCGTGCTTATTTTTATATCATAATTCACTGCTGGAGTGCGAATGTTTGTGGCTGGACTCCTGATAAGCAGCAGACAGGCAGGACGTGGTGACCAGCTGGTGCTGCTGGCACGGCCGCCTGCACTGCAGCAGGACAGGAGCAGGACAGGAGGGGAAACCACAGCAGTTCCACGTGAGAGGAGGGAAGGGGCAGGCACTGAGTCACAGCCCTGGAGCACAACTCGTGATCACCGTGTTCACCTCGATCACCGTGTCACTGTGACACTCCAAGGGTGCTGGTGGACCCTGCAGTGCTGTACCCCACTCTGCTGTACCCCACACAGCTGCATCCCACACTGTCACTGTTGCACCGTGGACGGGTAGAAAAACCACACAAAGTCCAGGATTTTGTATCAATGGCGGCAAGTGATTTAATGGGTTTTTCCCGAGGCTTTTATATGTTAGTTCACAAAAAAATGTGTTAAATGGCATAAGGTAATTGGTCCTCTGGCCATCCATCCCTTGAGGGGATTGGCCAAATTCTAAGACATCCATTCCCAAGTATTTTGCTGGTTAGAGCCATAACAATCCAGAAAAACAATCTGCAGGTGCCAGTGTTTACAAAATGATAACTTTGTTTTAGATGGCCTGTGTGGGAAAGACAGAGCAGAAATGGTGCAGAAAGCCTAAGGATTTCTCTGCTAAAAGCTTTTCAGCATCCACACCACACCACTGTACCCCATAATGCTGTACCCCACACCCCAGTACCCCACGCCAGGGCTGCTGTGCCCTGCCCCGAGCCGTGCCAAGGCTCACAGCCCCTCCACACTGAGGGCTTGAGGGAAGGCACACAGGAAACTAAAGAACCAGAAAAGCAAAGTGCTGCCAGTGAGAAGAAAAACGACCCAAATATAAGTGACAAGTAGTGTTTGAATAGGAAACAGTGTCTCGCTGAACTCTGCACATAAAATGAGTGGAGAGAGTGGAAAACGTCTGAAGCAATTTGCAGGAGTTTATTGAATCCCCACAGGGAGCTCCAGATGGTTTGTGTGGCCAGTGTGGCATTTGCTGCTCATGCAAAAGCTGCCCTGAGTTTTCAGGAGTGTTTGTGATGGCAACGGCGTTTGCTTTCCTCTCTCCCTCTCGCCACAGACACGGGGATTGTGTCCCCACAGAAGCCCCACAGGGGTCCCTCTGTCCTCCCCACTTCACCAGCAGCACTGGACAAGAGGGACGTGTTGTCCCTGTGCAGCACATTGGTGTTTCTCCCCCGTTTCCAGGTTCTTTGGGAGTCAGAGGCTCGTCCTCAGACCTGCACTTCTGGTTTTTTACGATGCTTAAAGATGTTTTTGTGGGGTCTATAATGAGACAATCTGTTGTCTTCAGTCTGTTCCAATGGGTTTATAGGCATGCTAATGCTCTGGCACAGCATTTCCTTGAGGGATGAGATCCATAGGGCTGCTCCTGACTCCTGTCACAGGACAACACCAGGACAGGTACAAGCCTCCATCCTGTCCTAGTTGCATCACCCACGAGTTTAAAAGCATCAGGTTTTAACCTACAAGATTCCCACACAATCCTGTCATGTACAGTCCAGCCATCCCCTGCAAACCCTTCCCTGGGCTCCATTTCCATGGTGTCTCAACCTCAGGCTGGAGCACCAGAGCCAGACATCCAGCTGGTGGGGAGCAAGCGACTTCCAAGACCGGGGGCAGCATCAGCTCTGGGGCAGCCTGTGACTTTGCAAACCACCTCCGAGGCAGAGGGAAGTCCTGAATAAATTATACATCCAAGCTATTCTTTCCTTCCAGTTTCTGATCAGTCCCCGCCCCCACCACATGCTGTGCTCTCACTGCATTCTACCTAAAGTAGGAAGAAAAGTATTTGAGGTTTGGTTTTTTTCAGTCGTGCATTTTTAATTGGACTATAAATTCCACTTTGTTGTGCTCTAGAATGTTATTTTTATTTTCCAATAGAACTGTCTCTTCTTTGATGAGGGCAGAGATTTATTACCCAATTTCCATCTTTATGTCTCCCTTTCGGTCTGTTGTTTGAGCTCTTTCCTAGTTATACGGACAATCCCTTTCCCCCATCTTTTTACAGTTGAATTTCCTCAAGTCCTTGTTTCTGTACTACTCATTAATACCCACTTCTTTCACCCAGTCTCCTCAAGATTCATCCTGGATCCATCCACAGACCTACATTTCCATTTTATGTCTTCTTGAGGATGTCTCTGAGCTTTCTATAATTAGAGAAGATATTGTCATTGAGCAGTGTGATGTTACAGTGATTTTATGGCCGTGTTTATGCTCTGTTCCCCTGCCCAAAACCTGCACAGAATTGCTGAAAGGCCACTGTATGTGTTTTTTATACACCCACAGAGAATGTCACATCACAGCCTTCAGTCCAGCCTTGGGTTATCGGTAGGTGAGGCCACAGCCTCTTGCCCAGGACCCTGCCAGGAGGTTGCAGCAGTAACCAATGTTTTAACTGAGTTTGTGTAATAGAAGAAAAATAGAGACAAAGCTAATTTAAGCACAAATACCTTGTAACCTGCTAATTAAACCAACTCCCTGGTGCTTTGCCCTAAAATGCCTCCTCATTACTAGGCACAGGCAGTAGGGACACAAGTAGGACACAGCTGTGCCCTGGTAGAGGGGTCTCCTGGCTGGGACACTCCCAGCCCAGCCTGGGGCGGGCGTGGAGACCTCGAGTACCTGCCCTGCACACCTGGAGAGCTGAACTGCCCAAGTGCCACGGGCATGGCTCTGCCTGGTTCCAAAGAGCCACAGCAAAGCCCAACCAGGGGCAAAGCCCAGCAGATATTGGGTGCTGGCCACGCCGTAGCCAAAATCCAGCCCAGGGCTGGCCTGGTGTGGTGAGGTGGCTCGGAGAGGGCAATTCAGGTTTTAATTCCAACCCTTGCGCTACAGGGCTCAGTTTCTGACCTTTCTGACTGCCACGTTTATCTAAGCAAAGCCTTTTTTGCTTCTAAACTAAAGAACCAACACACATCCTTCACTATTATTCCAGTCTATTTATACAAAGTGTAGCTCTGTGCAGACTTGAAAGGTCACAGGAAAACCCAGGGAGTGGATTGGCCCCACCGGTTCTAGAACTGCTTTGACACTGGGAAGATTCCTTGTCTTAAGCCAGGAAAAGGCACAGTTATTACTATCTGATCCACCTTAAAAATGAAAATTTGCAGAAAGGTTCAGAAGAGAGAAAAGTCTCCCCTCTTCCTCTGGGAAAGTGTTTCCAGTGGGGGTGGGTGAGCAATAAGAGGAGGAGAGAAGTTCAGAAAGGCATTTGTGTTTATCCCTTTAACTTCACAGACAACTCCCATGTTCTTCTGTGACCTTTCACTTACACTCCTCCCGCAGAGCCAGACCTTTGTGTATGTTCATTTCAGCATTTCAAAGCAGGGATTATTCAAAGAACACCCAAGGAAAAATTAAGTTTCTTATATTCTTGCAATATACCCTCTAAGAATACGTTTCAAATTTGCCAGCAAAATATACATCAGCAAGATCAACAATCCCTGCTTGGATAAGTTCTGGGAGGGAAAGATAAAAACAACATTATTAACTATAAAATCTGCAAAGGACAAAGCAACCCCTCAGGACACACACGGCTGCTCTGATGGCTGTGGCCCCTCCTCAGCTCACGCCCCATCGCCGTGCCTGCCCACCCCTCTGAGCAGAGCCACCAGACCATGGGGACACATCTTGGCATCCCCAGCAGAGCCCTGAGTGGGGCAGGGGAGCCACAGCATCCTCAGCAGCCAAAGCCACACGTGTGGCACAGGAGCTGTGGCATCCTTGGCGGCCAAAGCCACCACCTGCCCCCGAACCACCGTGCTCCTTGTAGCACCAAGGTGAGCCTTGAACTGTGAGTGCTGCCAGCCATCCCTTCACTCTGAGGGATAAAGGAATGAGGGTGGGGTTATCTCTGACCAGCTCCAGTGTTCACCCTTCCAGTGGATTCTATGGACCAGCTGCAACTGCCAAAGAGATTAACCTGGCTGCTCCTGGGGTTCGTGTCTGGATTACTCTGCTGGAGAAAATAAAGAGTTGTGGGTTTCCTTAGGTGAGGGGAGAAGGAGAAAGACAAAACTCACATCTGAAACCCATCCAGTTGTTTCAGCAGCATGTTAACGAAGGAAGTTCAGAGCAGCTCTCACGAGCAAAGGAAGCCCAGTTGGAATGAACAGTTCTGCATGCTAATCCAGTCAGGGTTTCTGTCTTCATCTCCGAGGGGACTGTGGGATCATTACTGCATTAAGGCTCAGCTAAACAAAGCAGGAGGAGCAGAGGTTGAAGCTGTTGGATTTTTGGTTTCATCAAGCCTGACATCTCTTAGATAACACATCATTTTCATCTCCATTTGAAAGCGTTAATAAAAATGTGTTAGTTCAGCATGAATGCTTTTGGAAGAACCTCCCAAATCCACAAAACTGAACAGGGAGCTCAAATGCACTGAAATTAACTCCTGTTTATTGGGGTAGAAGCATTTTATTACTGCAAGATGGGAAAGGATCACGCCTGGAGCTCCAGACAGCACTTTCTCCCTCATACCTGCCAGGAGGGAGAGGATCCCCACTGAGCCAGGGTACTCAAACTCACTGCTGATCTTGAGCAAAGAATCATCTTCCTGGGCCTTAATCCTACTGCCTGCAAGCTCTAAAAGTCACGTCCCTTCTCCCCTTGCCTTCTAGCTGGTGTCTGGTTTTTCCCTTTGCACTATAAAGCTGGAGAATTCTCTTTCTACTACAAAGCCGAGCGAAGCGCTAGGTGGGTTAGGTTATCCCAGCTCATTGTCTGGTGAGATGTGACTTAGGTCAGGCCTTGAAGTATTTCCATAAACAGTATTTAAGAAGTAAAATAATTCACGCTGCATTTCTTGCAAGTGTTTGCCTGAGAGGGACCTGAGCAAAGCCTGGAGATCCACAGTGCTCCTTGCTTCAGGGAAGGCAAAGTCACCTCCGTGGCTGGGGCACCCCCAAAACTGCCCCTCTCCTGCTCCAAAGACAAGGGCAGCAGTGAGGGGTGCAAGGACAGACCCCCATCTCACTTTATGGTGTAGTTTCAGATCTTTTCTGCATTGTTGCTGTATTTCAGCAGCAAGGCCTACAGCAGGAGCAGGAATACCACCACTAATTCCCAGTGCTGCCTCATAAATCCTCATTATTACAGCCCCAAGACGTTGATTTGAGCTAAGGGAATCCCACAAAGCCAGGGAACTGCACACACTCACCCTGGCAGAGTAGCTGAGGTCAACAGCAGCTGTAGGAGAGCAAAGCTTAGGGCAAGAGGATGCAACCTGAAACCCTGTCCAGCCTCCTTGCTGGGATTTCACTGGGACTCTCGTGTTTGCAGCTGCTTAATTCTGGATTTTGCAGAGGACAAGTGGCAGTGACCCGACAGTTCATCTAATCAGATTCACGTGCTGCTGCCCAGCACAGTCCCACTTACTGCTGGGCCAGAAGAGGCTAGAAGCATCTCTTCCAAATAGCCTTTAAATATATTACACGCCTCAGGAAGAAAGTGCTGCATAAACCAGCGGCTCAGCACTGCAGCAGGGGGTGTCTGCAGCATCCTCTCCACATTTGCTTTCACATGGCCTGTTCTACTTATTAATCTTGGGTTTTGTCACTTAACTCTGAAACTGAAAGCATTACTCAGGTTCTGCAGCAGTTACCTGTAAATGAGAAGAAAAGGCAGGGAAAGTCCCTGATTCCAATCTGTGTCCAGGCACAGAGCAGTGACCCCCATGGGGCTGATCCCCGGCTGCTCATCCCACACACAGGAGGAAGAGGAGGAGGATTGTTTTGCCCAATTTCATGTGGTTTCCCCTCAGACAATCTGCTTACTGTACAGCCCCTGTGAGAGGAGGATGCCAGCTCGTGTTCACTGATTTATAAATAGGGTGGGAAACAGGAACCCTTCACTCCTCAGTTTTCCTGTCAGAAATCTCTTCCTTCAATATGCTTTTTAATTAAAGTCAGCTCCACTGCATGGTCAGCTCCTTTTGCATCTCCCAATCACCAGTATCCCTTTTTCCCAAGCTTCTGCATTTTCCCATTGAATTCATGCTACTCCCAGTTTACAGCTCCCATTTCACACCATCACAAAGGAGATACCAACACACCTAAAATATAAGAAATGGCAGAAAAAATCCCTATTCCAGGAAAAAAAAAAAAGAAGTTTCACTTCAGTCAGTAGATCCATTAACCCTTCCAGAGACCTGCCTGCTCTCTGGAGCAGTTTGCTCACTGGTGCTAACGAGGCATGAGTTATTGCTCATGTTTATGATAGGGTGATGTATCCCATTAATTAGCTCTGCATGAATCAATGGGAGCCACTGAACACATAATCCTGGGTAATTCATAACACCGGAGCAGAGGAAACGCTGTCCTTAGTGTTTAACTAAACAGAGATGAATCTCAGAACTGCACAAAAACATCAGGGCTCGGGGTTGGTGTAAGCAGTGACAGGGTCAGGTCGGTGCTGAGCTGCCAGTGGCACAGTGACACGCCCTGTCCTGGGTGACAAACGGGTGTGGGAAGCACTGCACAGTGACTGACACTCGGTTTGAACTGGGTTTGGAGCTCTCAACGAAGTTTTCCTCTTCCCACTCCTGTAGAATTGGAATGCTTTTCTAATTCCCCATTTTCTGATCTAGAGATTAATAATTTACCCCTTTTAATTTGTGATTCACTCTGTTTAGTCATCATTAGCAGATACTTGGTTCAGTTCCTACTGAGACACTCAGCTCTGTCAGTGTGGCACTGGGATCACTGGCACTGGGATCACTGGCATTGGGATCATTGGCACTGGGATCACTGGCACTGGGATCACTCTGGCACTGGGACCACTGGCATTGGGATCACTGGCATTGGGATCACTGGCACTGGGATCACTGGCACTGGGATCATTGGCACTGGGATCACTGGCACTGGGATCACTCTGGCAGTGGGATCACTCTGGCAGTGGGATCACTGGCAGTGGATCCCTCCGACAGAGGATCCCTTTGGCAGTGGGATCATTGGCAGTGGGATCATTGGCAGTGGATCTTTTAGGAGTGGCCATTGTGGGGAGCATTGGGGTGCATTCGACCTGGACGTGGTGTACTTAAGAATCCTTTAAAATAAATCCCAAGGTAACATTCCTTTTTCCTTTCTAACAGTGTTTGACTCTTGATTTTAAGACCAGGAAAAGGCATCACCTGACCCTGGGCAAAGAGGCAGCAGCAGGACAAACCCACACCCAGGGCAGGCAGGGCACCCAGGGACCCCAGCCACACTCCCTGAGCCCTTGGTGCCACCACAGCCCCAATCCAGCTGCTCCTCCATGGGCAGCCTGTTCCTCTGTGAGACAGAATATGTTCTTAATAGCTGGTTTTGATCATTTGGGGAATGTGGAATTCCTTTGGAGCCATGCTGCCGGGCAGGTCCAGCACATCCCTTTGCATCCCCTGCTCTGCGTGTGGCTGTTTGTAAACCAAGAGTACAGATGACAGGAAAATAATGAAAGCATTTTTCAGAGCAGATCCTTTTGTCGTTCTCTTTTTTTTTTTTTCTTTCGTTCTCTGGGATAAAGTGCTGCTTTTAAGCCAGCAAATCTTTCAGCTGTAATTACCCTGGGCATTCAGAATTGAAAATTAAGAAATTGGGGGGAGGTTTAAAACAAAGGGAGGGAAAATAATCATTCATGAAATATATTGAAGATTGTAGGTTTACAGATGTTTCCCACCATAAAAAAATATCAGTTAAGGTGAGGAAGGAAGGAATTTGTAAAAAATTGTGAGCTTTTATTCTCAACAAGTCCCAGTGTAGGCCCCTGTGCTGCCCCCACCTCCTGTGCCCAGCAAGTGTCACATCCTGGCAAAGTCTGTTTTTTCCCCTCTGCTTAACAACATTCAAACATTAAAATAGGAAGAGGAAAAGGCAAAATCGGTCTCTGAATCTCCCAATTACACCTTTGGCTGCCCCAAGCACCAGCAGCAGGGGCAGGTCAATCCTGCAGAGCCCCACGCTCCATCTGCATCCCACACTTCCCGGAGACCTGTTGAAATCTATTACAGACCTTTGATCTCTTTCTACAGAAAGGATTTTCTGAGGAGAGGAGATGGGATTAAGCAGAAACAATTTTCCCAGGGCACTCTGTGGGGCTTTTTTTTCTTCTCTTCTCTGCTTTCATTTAAACAGAAGACGCCAACAGCAAAGACCCTGACAAGGCTTTGGGACTGTCAGCTCCTGAATGGAATCCATTCCATCAGTCAAATTTAGCATCTATCAGGAGCAAGTACTCAGCATGTGGCACAAAAATCTTGTAAAATGGAACTGCTAAATATTTAGGGCAGATGACAAACAACATGTCATAATATTTGCAGAACTGCATTTGCCATTCAATGCATCGTCTTAGTCAAGGCTCCAATTTTTGGAAGCATCAATGCAAGAGTGAGAAACAAACAACTGACTGTCAGTGTTTGGCTACACTGTGGATGGAGAACAGCATTTAATGTAGGTTTCTTAAGTTTAATATATGCCACATGCCAGGTGGGTATTAACATTTATTAGCTGGGTCTTAGCAATGAATATTGAAGAAGAATTTAATTAACATGCAATAATTGGCATTTTAATTTAGTTTGGCAGGTCTGTGTGCGGCCAATGGGCTCTCCCAGTGCAGAGCTCAGATTTGCAAAATCCAGTTTACCTGGATTTTTTTTTTCCCCAAAAGAAGTGGTTTTGGTTTCCAACACCCTGTATTCAGTTTACAGTGAATTTTCACAAATGAACCAGTCGGATCCAGTTTGCACTGGGATAAATGGGAAAAACAGTCACCTGCTCAGTGGGAGCTCTGCTGGGTGGGGAGCCCCAAACAGGGGAATGCATGCAGGGGGCCAGCCCTCAGCTCTCCAGCACATAGCAAAGAGAAATCCAGAGTATTTTATCACCCTGCAGGCTTTGTTAGAAGCTGGTCAGTGCTGGCACAAGCTGGGATTTATGTTTCAGTGTGGCTTCACTCCCTGCTCTGTACCTGGACACCCCAGATCCCCATACAGGGCAATAAAACACCACAGAAAATACATTTCCAGCTGCTCACCTCAACCCTGGAGTGCAGATCTGTGATGATCTGAAGCTTTCAAACCCTTTTCCCCCCCATATTACAGTGTTACACCAGATCTCAGCCCAAAGCACTGCCACAGACATCTGAGTGTGCCTGATTTACCCAGCCATCAGTGATTCCCAGCACACACCTGCTGAGTTGGGACTGGTTCAGTGAGGTTTCTGGGGAGCAGGAGGGCAGGGATGGGCAGGGGGGAGATGGAGGCTGATGGCACAGTCCAGTCCAGCTGCCCCTCGCTGGCAGTGAGTGCAGGCTGACGTTGACACCACGGTTTAATTCCGTGCCTGTGGCAGCTGACACACAAATGTGAGCTGGTAAATAATCCCAGGGAGCCCAGATACCTGGTGAGGTGTCCCATAGTGATAACAAGACAGGCACAAGTTGCCCAAAGCTGCCAGATCTCCCTTTTGCAGAGACATAAACCACTTAGAGCCTGTGGGAGCCTTTCCCAGCCAGTGCTAAGGGCAGTGGTGGGACTGGGTATCGCTGGGAGATCGGCCCCTTAGAGGAGGCCCCAGGCTGCAACTTCACAGTCACTTTGGGAGATTTGCATTTCCCGAGCTGAATATTGGATGAATTAAAACTTTTGTGGCATTTTCCTTGCCTTTATCTTGATGGGAATCTGTTCCTCTGAGAGTATGACGCTGCTTTCTTTTTTTAAATTAATTGAGCCTGCTTAAAAAAAAAAAAAAAAAAAAGCCCATTTCATTTTAATCATGTATTATGCAAATTAGAAATTTAAATATCATTAAAAAATCTGTTGCTAACTTAATTTATTTCTGCTGTAGCACCACTGAAGGCTTTTGATCTCAGATTAGCGCTTTGATCCGCTCCCTTGGTCGGGGTTACGCTCTGCCACCGCGGTAAACGCTCTTCCTCAGATGTCAAACGTGCAACACCAGAACAGCTTGTTCAAAGCATGGCAGAGGAAACGCTGCCAATTAGGCCAAACAAGGAGGGTTTTCAATGAGGAGGAGTTTGCTCCTAGGAGTCCCAGCCTGTTCTGCCATGCCCTGGCCGTGCCCTGGCCCATGGGGACGAGCAGCGCCAGCGTCCAGCCGAGGATGCAACAGGTCGTCCCTAGGAGCAGTGACAAACCTTTGCAGACCTTCCCTATCTGCTGTTCATTAAAAACACAACCTGCCATGTCCCATTAATTCCTCGTTTAGGGCGAGTAAAGTGCTGATACATACATTTTAGCTCCAGTGGTTCTAATCAGTTAATTTAACCAGAAGCATTAATAATGTATTGCTTTGCCACTTGACTGCTCATCTGTTAAGCAGCTTATACATAGAAGAATGTCACCCCCTGTGACATGAAGTGCCTAATTCAGAGCAAATGGAATAGGATTTTGCATATTCAACACCAAAATGAGAAGAGAAGGAGACACCGTCTCCTGGGAGTGGATCAACCTGCTGTGATGGGATTTCTGTCCTGGCAGGCGGGAAATCCCTCCTCGTGGGACACACTCGCCCTTTGCGTATCTGATTTTCTGCTTGAATTCCTTTTCTTGGCATTACTCAGCAAGTACCTGGCCCTTCCTCCTGCTGCACCATGTGGTGGAATCAGAGGCACTGGGAATGTGTCTCTGTCCATCAGCTCCTCTACGAGCCGCTGTGGGGTACCAGGGACACCGCCAGAGTGACCAGTGTGGGGGGCTGTGGCAGGGAGGTGGCAGGGGGACTGTTCCCACTCAGGTTTGGCCCCATGGTGCCAGGTCACAGCAGCTGAAATAGAAATGTTCCTGGTCACATCTGAGGGTGTTTGGGAACAGCAAGCTCCTGGTCACTGCGGGGATTGGCCACCCCACTCTGCCTGTCCCTCCTCTGAGCTCACTGGGGATTCAAGCTCCACGTCCTGCCTCTTGTGAAGGATGTTGGGGAGCAAATCCAGTCAGGTGTGCTGGGGAGCTCAGGAACACCCAAACCCAAGCCCACAGGGGCTGTGCTCAGCCCCTGCTTGGCTCCATCTCTCTGTAGGGTATCGTGGACCCAGGGAAAGGATGGGCAGGTATGTCATGGGCTTCATCAGCCCGTGGAGGCAGCACGAAACTGGGGTCCTCAGAAAAAACAGGTGGAAATGCCTCGGACCTGAGAGCCAAGGAAGCTGCCAGGGTGGGAGCAGCTCAGGGACAGGCTGGTGCCTTTGCAATTTATACACAAGAGACACACAGTGAGCACAGGCAGAGTGTGAGCGTAAGTGATCCAGACACACCGGCTCCGAGGTTAATCCTCTCCCTGTGCTGCAGGCACATCCCGCTCCCGGGTTTTTAGCAATCAGCATCCAGAGCGAGGAGCTCCCGTGGGCAGGGCCAGCTCAGCCCCCGGGCCGCCGAGCCCTGCACAGGGGCTCTCTTGCGTGATGCGCGTTGATGAAGCCTGAAATTGCTTTGGATCCGTGGCTCTGCTGCATCACATTAAGCGGCGCCGCGCTGAAGTGACAGGGGCAGTGCATGATCAGCAGCAGTTGAAGGGGACAAGGACTCAGACCCTGCCGCTCTGACAGACCGCGGGAATTATTTCCAGCTCCTTCCCAGAAGGTTTGTTTCAATCCGTTTCCAAGCTGCGCTCACCGCCTCGGCTCGGAGCGGCTCCGTGGTCCTGCTGCAGGGCACATCTCAGGGTGCTGCTGGAGAGGAGCCTGGGGAGGGCTGGGACAGGGGGATCCACTGCTCCTCTCTGGCGGCAAGGGCTTCCCAGGACTAACAGGAGCCCCCAGCGCTGCTGGCGCTGCTTTCCTCCCTCATCAGTTTTTAGGGTGGGTTCGTTTCTGTTTGGGGACCAGCTGGCATCGACACCACCCCTGGGGGCTCTGCTCCATGCCCGGCTGAGCACAGGACTATCCTTGGAGCATACTCGTAGAGCATTTCACAGCAGCAGCTCCTCGGGGGAAGGTGCGAGGAGAGACTTCTTGTGAATAAATCTGTCACTGCTTTCCCTTTTTGTTTTGCTGGTATTTATGGCCTTCTGGATTTTGCTGCTCTCACTGAGCCCTTGTTATTGCACCTGAGACTGCCACAGTCCCCCAGGATGGGCAGGCTCTGGGAGCTGAAGCCCCATTCCCAGTCACAACCTCGTGCTCCAGGGAACTTTCTTTCACTTCCCAGCAGTGTTACCTCATTTCTCTCTATAATGCTGCTGTATAAACAGCAGCTCCCGGGGGACTTGGGCAATGTCAGGGAGAGTCTCCCCACTGGACTTGTCAGCCAAGCAGCAATGTTGTTCTTCAAGCCTTCCCAGGGAGGCACCTCTGTGAGGAAGACTCTCCACAGACTTTCCATTCTCTGCCTCAGGGACCTGTGGAGCAGCATCCTGCAGGAACAGGCACTAAATTCCATGTACCTGTCCTCATCAGCCCATTTGCTAATACTGTCCCCAAACCAGCGTGATTTGTCCTCAGAAAAGGGCAAATCCCATGCCTCATAAGGCAACAGGAAAAACATTTTATAACCTCAGAGGAAAAAAAACAAAACCCACAAAAAACACAGCTCTGGGCATGGAAGGGCTGTGGGAGGGAACGGGAGCTCCCGTGTCCCTGCGGAGCTTCGGTAAGAGCTGCCTCAAACCAGGTATTTCTTCCTGGATGTCACACGGAAAGAGGCTGTCAGAGCTGTCTAAATGTGTGAACAACACTGTCAGCGGGGGAAGACAGAAGTGTTATCAGAAATGGTTGTTCTTCAAAGCTAAATAACTCCATGATTTATAAGGAGTAGAAGATAAGAGATCACACTGCATGCTGAGGGCTGCTGGAATTTTCTTTCTGAGAATGAAGCTGTTTGTTTTGGCAAAAAGCAAAAGAGGGGAGAAATGAAAACCTAAAATACTTTCTCTTTCTTGACTTAGCTCTTGACAAAGCTAAAAATAACTGCACTGGCACTGAGCCCATGCAGCCACGTCCCGGGATCACTGGAGCAGTGGAGGATGGTTCCCACCTCATTGTCCAGGGGTCTTTCCAGCTCCATTCAGGGCCATTCCCAAGGTCTTCCACCACCTTCCCTGGGGACAGAGGAATGCAGTGCAGACAGACCTGGACCTGTTCTGATTGTCGTCAAAGGGATCCAGGTTTTACCCTGAAGAGAGGCTCAAGTTCTGCTACTCAGAGTGAGACCCTCTCTGGTTTTCAGCCAAACTTCCCCTTGTGCCAGGCCAGGCTCCTTCTGCCAGCCTGGCCCCACTGTTGCTCCTCTGCTCTAGATCCAAAGGGAATTTCAGGCTCTGGAATATCATTTCAGATTTTGAAAACTCCTCACCTTAGCAGCAATGTCGAGGTCATCAAATAAAATCACATAAAACAGTCAGACATGAAGTTGATTGTAATTAGAGTGTTTTCCCATATGCTGGCTGACACTCTCCAGAGAGCAATTAGTCTGCTTTAAGAGTAAAAGACAACTGAATAATTATTTAACCTGCCTGGGATTGATTTTAAAATCTAAGAAGTCAGATATGATAATGGATGACTTCATAAAAAAATACGTGGAAGCGATAAGGCTTGAAAGCCTTCATCATCAACAGCTTGTGTGAGGCATCTCCTACAAGGCTGACTCCCAGTCCCAGATCCCACTGCACCAAAGGTGCTACAAACATGCATAAAAAGAGGGTTTCCAGGGAAAAATGTCTATGCAAACAGTGCCAGCCTGAACTGATAAACTTCAGCGTGGGTTGAGCAGCACATGGCTCTGCAGTGGGGAGTCCACGGGCTCTGTGGACTGGTCAAGGAACAGCGCAGATAAATCAGGCAGCTAATCCTCCCACGAACCTCAGGAGGATGTCACTAAGCATGACAGACCTCGTCACGGGCATCTTTTATCTCTCTGCCAAGCCATGGGAGGGAAAGAAAGAAGGAATGAGAAGCTGAGACCTGCACAGACAGGAAATAGTGGGAATGGCCATGAGCACCACGGAGCATCCAGTGATCTCCAAGGCACTGGAAATAAGGCAGAAGTTTAGAGAGAGAAGGCAACACAAAAGGAGCTTCAGTTTTACTCTGTTGGGTGGGATTTGTTGTGGGATTTGTTTGGTGTATAAAAGTGGAGACTGTTTTGTTGTGGACTTTTCACACCCGTTGACTCCCGTTTGTGAGAGTGCAGCCAGATGAGGTTTCTGCCCAAGGCCCACGTGGGATCACTTGCAGTGGAGCTGCCCACGACTGTCCAGCCCTCAGCAGCAGATTACCCAGCCCTGCTCCTTCATCTCTCCTGCTGAGGGTTGCAGGGGACCCCTGGGGTCCCCCAGCCAGGCCATCAGCCAGCTGATGTCACATCCCTCACGAGCTGAGCCTCTCCATTTTGCTCAAATGGAAGAACTGCAACAATTATTTTCATAATTAGCTGGCTTTGCAAATTAATGCCAGTTATGCTGTGTAATCACGATGAAGATTATGCATTAATCAGCTGTTTCAAGCCAGTTATTAGGCTCTTTAAATAATGATGGGAATGAACATCTCTGAAGGAGCAGCACAGCAGCCAAGAGGGACGGGAGCGTGGGATGTGAGGATCCAAAGGGATGCGCTGTGCAGATCTCACATCAGCTGTTCCCAGTCTCCCCAGTTTTGGAGCAGAAGCCAGGCTGGGGTGTGTGGTGGCTGCTGTGGGAGATTCCCAATGTCCCAGTGCATTCCTGGAGTGCTCCCAGCCATGGGAAATACACAGGAATGCATCCCCTGTGCCCGTCAGCTCCCTCATCATCTGGCCATGAGCTCAAGGTGCTGGGTGGCTGCACAGAAATTTCTTTCCTGTCAAAAAGCCCATTATATCCAGCTGGATGTCTGGAAGGGGAATTTATTTAGGATCAAACACCAATAATCCACACACCCAGCCCTTCTCTATTCTCTCATAATAAGACATGCTCCAACGCAACTGTGAAAGTGCTGGGCTGGGAGAAAGCCTAATGTTAGCTAGTGGATAATCAATGTAACATGAACCAGTAACCACTTCAGGATGATGCTAGAAAACAAAAAATCCCTTTCTAAACTGTCTGGACAGTGAAGCTTTGAGCAGAAACACAGGGGTGAATCTCACACGCACTTTGGTTTTGTTTATTGTGTCTGATGTATATGAACCTTCTTCTGCCCTAAGAAACTCAAATTGAGCTGCTAGCATGTGCCAACTTTGATGTGGATGAATAATTTTTTCTTTGCACCAGTCAAAACCCAAATGTTTTGGCATAATCCAGTGAGAATGAGGCACGTGGACAATTCTGCTACACTCCTGCCTACGCTGCTCAGCATTCTGGATTGAAAACCTGCCCAAGAGTGACTGGCTGAAAATCACATGAGACTGAAATGATGCTCCAGAATGAGCATTCAGCCTCTTTTTCTTTATTCTTCTGCCTATTACCAAAATTAGCACTGAGTTCAGTGGTTTTTTTCTAGCAGAGACATGCAGAGAATAGCTCAAACTTTTTTCATGTCTATGAATTTAAATTAATTCCCACACTCAATTCACAACTGGGGACATGGATGAACAAAGACTGCAGAGGAAGAGGAGGAAAGGGACTTGTCAGGATAAAGGGGAGCAGAAAGTCAGAGGCCTTTTGCAAGTCCTTCTGCTTCCTTGCTGAGAACATCTCCAACCATCACTCCTGTGCTTCATCCACTCCACGGCTCTGGTCACATCCCTGGGAGGACACCCAGATGTCAGCGTGGCTCTGGCCAAACTGGCACTCCTGGCTAACACCAAACTGCCACAAAACTACAGAAAATGTGCTCTGGCTGCTGGAGAAGGATTCATGGCGTTGCCTGAAAGCCAGGAGAACTGAGCCAACATCTGTTGTCTACAACAAAACATTTGAGGACTATCTTAAATTGAAGAGGAAGATTTTCCTTCTGCTAATGAACCCCGAGACCATCTGTTACCAATTGTACTTGCTTATCTCGCTGATACATTAATTATTTTGGTTTACTTTTGAGTAAGACAGAGCAAGGTTTGTGCTTTTCTGTGGCTCTGTGAGGGGCATGGGGTGGCTTCTGCATCTCAGGGACGAGGACACATCGTTACATAACCCACAAGTCCCTCCAGTTAGCGTGGCTGTCAGTGGGAACTGAGGAACTGAGGACAGACACAGAGCCAAGAAACCCAGCGATGCTGTGACATGAGTTTGTTGCCCCTGGGGAGGTGTAATGGAATTAACAAATTTTGGACACAGGAAAGCTGCATCCCGAGATGTGCATTGCTGAGCAGGGGAGCTGTAGGGTAGGCGAATCCATACGTCCCTGCTGGTCTGAATTAAGGACTTGGAGAACTAAACGTGAGGAACAGTAAAAAAAAAGGAGAAGGGGACTGAAAATGGCACTAAAAATAGCCATCAGCAGCACTGCCCTGCCTGTCCGCTGTGTGAGGACCAGAGGTGGGTGATGAGGCAGGAGGATTTCAAGAAAAGGGCAGTGCCAGTTTTGTACCCAGTAACTCCTCAGAGCACAGACCTGGAGCCTCCCTGCAGTTGGGCAATAAGCCTGTCCACTCCCCAAGGTCTGGCCCTAAAGTTTTATGGGGAGCCACTTATCTGGCTCATAAATAAAAAAATAAAATATTCCAAGACTTTAAACTGCCTCTTACTGCCCCACAAAGCTGCCACCCCGAACATTCTCAGATACACCAGGATGTACGAAAAATCCAAGCCTTCATGTCTTCATTTCAGCACAGGACAGGTCTTCAAGCAAGCCACCTGCTCCATCCTTGCTGCACGAGTTTATGAAACAAACTGCAGCTCAAAGGTGGATTTTTTTTGTCTTTCAGGAGGAATCTTTGAGTATGCAGATGGCCCCAACCCGCAGGTGATGAGTGCCGAGGAACACGCCTTCCGATTCTCCGCCAACATCATTAACAGGAACAGAACCTTGTTGCCCAACACGACCCTAACCTATGACATCCAGAGGATACACTTCCACGACAGCTTTGAAGCAACTAAGAAAGGTAAGAGCAGAGCAAACTTCTGAGCAGCTTTGTGGCCATTTATTCAGCGTAAGAAAGGTCTGGTTTCCGGACCAGCAGCTTGTTCTGTCCTGCTCTCACCAGTGACCTGGATGAGAACTCCTGCAGGAGCTGACCTTCCAGAGGCATTTTAATACAAGGGGAACAGCTACCCTTTTTTCCCTCTGAAAGCCTCACAAAACTCCTTTCAGTTTTTGCTCTAATCCTGAGTGGAGGTCTGGAGGCCGTGCCTGTGTTTGTGTCTCTGTTTCCCTGGCAGTGTTCACATGCATTGCGTGCATGTTCTGTTCTCTCAATAACAGTCACTTTTGATCACTGGATAACAGCAGCACACTCGAATTGCCAAAGGGGAGGGACTGCACAGCAAAGGCTGTGAGCTGGTGACCTGCAGGCTCGTGGAGTTTGATTCTGGTTGGAGAGAAAGGAAACCTGCTGCCTGAGCTGGCTGGGACATCACAAGGAGGGAGGAGCTGTCTGCTCCCAGCCAGCCCAGTGACCCCCTGTCCCTTTTCAAATGGTTTTGTGGTGGCAACTCCCTTAGAGGAGCTTGGGACTCCTCTGTGCATCTACCCACTGGTCCAGACTCACCTGGCATCACTCCTCTGTGTGCTTCTCTCTCTCTGAGCCTCCTTAGTGCTGCAATTAGCCAATATCAGTGCTGGGTCAGTGCCCAGAAGGGTCTGTCTACCCATTGCCCCAGCTCAGGGCAGGCAGCAGGGCTGTGCCCAGGGCTGCCTCACGCTCAGCCCCCCAAAACTTTGCTGACAACTCCCCTCCCTTCCCCCTCCAGCCTGTGACCAGCTCGCTCTGGGGGTTGTTGCAATATTTGGACCTTCCCAAGGCTCCTGCACCAACGCTGTCCAGTCTATCTGCAATGCCCTGGAAGTCCCCCACATACAGCTCCGATGGAAGCACCACCCTTTGGATAACAAAGACACTTTCTATGTCAACCTGTATCCTGATTATGCTTCCCTGAGCCATGCCATCCTGGACCTTGTGCAGTATCTGAAGTGGAGGTCAGCCACAGTGGTGTACGACGACAGCACAGGTGGGTCAAGGAGGGGTTTAAAGAAGGAATCCTGGAGATTTTCTGGTTTGGGTCTCATTGGGAACTTTTCCAATGAACCCTCCTGGGAGCCAAATGGTGCCCCATGCAGTGACTGGTTCCCAGGAATTCTGAATGGAGCTGTGGGAGGCCCTGGGATCTTTCTAAGCATTTCATTCAGAAAGCTCTCAGCAAGTGGGGAACCCCGGGCCCCATGAGCAGGCAAAGGGTCACGGGGGGATTCATTGGCATGGGGTGACCATCTCATCCTGGCTCTTTTGGGACTGTGGTGCCCCTCTGCACCAGAAAAGCCCCCTGTCTGCAGCAGCCATGGAGGGAGCAGTTCCCAGCTAAAACCAAAAGCAGTTCTGGAAAGTTTGTTGTTTTCTGGGTAATTCTGTAACACAGAGCTGGCAAAGTTCTTCATGTAAGGAAAGCTGTTGATGGTTAAACAAAGCAAAGCACTGCACAGCGCTAGATATAGACCCCCCAAAAAACAAAAGCCACATTGGATAGCCTGTCCAACCTAATTTCACTAAACCAAATGGTTTCTTTAGGGGAGGGCTGATGAGAACACAGTTTGACATTCCTGTTTTGCAAATGTGGGTCACAGTATGTTCCCTCCGTGGCATATTCTAATGTGCTTCTTCTACTATGCAGAGGGACACGCTTCTCTCCTGCCCTTTGCAATAGGCATCTGCTGAAATTCTCCTTGCAACACCAATAATTCCTGCTCAGCTGCATCCACCATGGCTCTTTGCCTTGTGCAGGAAACAGAAATGAATTCTGAGGGTAGTAGGAAGTTACGAGTTGTGATTAAGTGACCATTACGATCTCCACGACTCATAAATCTAAGCGCATATTCATTTTTTCCCTTTGCTGCTGTCCATGGTAAACATGCAGATTTTAATTTGTTGTGCAGCTGATTATCACATCCTGCCCTTTCTCAAGGGCACATCTGCTTGAGACAATTTTTTGGTGATCCCAGAGGTGTCAGAGGTTAGGACCAACCTGCTGTTCTCCCCTTCCTACCTAATGCAGGGACCCCACCCAGCTCTGCTGGCTGCAGCAGTGGCAGGGAACCCACCAGGAAAAGCCATTCTGTCCTAGAACAGCTGTTCTGGGGTTAAAAGTGGCTTTGAAAACCTTTAGCAATGGCCATTTGAGGGAGGGAGGAATGGAGGGAGAGAGGGAGGGAGGGAAGGAGGTCCTGCTCTCATTCCCTGGGGAACAGGGGAAGCACTGAGCTGCTGCGGGGAAGGCAGACCTGTAACGCCGTGGGTTTGTCTCTGTGTGGCTCCCAAAGGCCTCATCCGGCTGCAGGAGCTCATCATGGCCCCGTCCCGCTACAACATCCGCCTGAAGATCCGCCAGCTGCCGCTGGACACCGACGACGCGCGGCCGCTGCTCAAGGAGATGAAGCGCGGCAGGGAATTCCGCATCATCTTCGACTGCAGCCACCTGATGGCAGCTCAGATCCTCAAGCAGGTGAGCAGGGGGCGAGGGGGAAAGCAAAGGGGCTGCTGAGGAGCCCAGGGGTGCGGGGTGACCCTGCTCAGAGTGACCCCACACTGGGGTGCAGCTTTCCCTCGGGACACAATCCACAGCCACGCTGAAAGCTGCAGGGTGCTCATCCTTCGAGGGCACTGCTGGATTTCTACAGAAAAAGGAGTTTTCACTGAAAAACTGGAAGTACCAAACAGTTGCTGTGGGTAAGAACGAACAAATGGTAGAGGAGGAGAAGGGGCTGTGCCAAATGCAGCGCCAGACCCAGGCTGGTGCTGGACAATTCTGTGGCTTTCTGTGCAGCTGCACAGCCCCAGCCTTCTTCCCTCTTCCCTCTTCCCCCTCCATCCAGACTGGTACCTATGGCTCTTCCAGCCAGGCTCTTCCAGCCAGGAGGGACAGCATCCTCTGTCCCTTCCCCAGCACCGTCTGCAATTCTTGGACTTTAAGCCAGATGTCAGTGATTTTCCATTCATTTAGGCTCTCTCCTTTCCTCCTTCACAAATTCCTCCACTTTCATTCTTGCTGCTCACCCCAGCTCCTCCTCATTCCCGAGTGCCTTTGGGTTTCAGGGTCAATATGAGGAAAAGGAGGAAAAGGCTCTCACAGAGCTGCTAAAAACCAGCACTGGCTGGAAGTGTTGCTCCTATCGGCCCAGCACGACACCACCACAGAGATTAAATAAATCCCTGAAGGGGTGAGAAAAAGAGCACAAGGCAAGAGCCTTCTCCTGCAGCCTGCTTGTTGCAAAATGAAGGGAAGTGCTCTGAGAACTTGGAAAGCCTGGGAGGGATTATTATAGGAAGCAATAGAAGGGGCTTATTGTCTCCTGCCAGTTATTTTCCCGTGCTGGTTGTGTTTGGTGCTGCTCACTTATTATGCAGTTTATTATAGTTTATTGTGCCATCTGCTCAGCTCATCACCACCAGTGCAGAGTGAAGAAGATGGAGGAGAGGAGGGACTAGGGGAGACAAGTCTCTCTAAATCTTTCTGGCTGGGTTTGTGTGTGTGTGTCGGGGTTTTGTCAGGACCTGAGGCCATGGATTTCAGCTTAGCAATATAACACAGTGTATTTTTACTGAGGGAAATACTGTGAAGTATTTTCAGAGTCAAACCACAGCCTGACTGGTCTCTGCATGCCTGGCCACTCTGGTGTGTGACATTGGGCAGGCTCGGAGCAGTGCACCATGACCTGTAGGTCACCTGCATCTGCTGAATATTAGGAAGCTGAGAAACCTCATATTTTCCTCACTTCTCTACCTGTGGCAAGAAATGCATGTCTAGAGATGCCACCTTCATTTGTGAAACAGCTCTTTTCCACCAAAAGCACGAGCTAGGCAAAGCCATCTCCTGGAGGAGGGGAGTCTGCTTCCCTTCGCAGTGGTAGAAGAGCAATGCACAGAACAGAAAATGGACTGAAAAAAAAAAACCAAACAAAAAAAAAAAAAAAAAAAAAAAACCAAAAACACAACCGAAAAAAAAAAAAAAAACCAGAATGCCAGAATCAGTAATATTCATATTTTATTGTTGTTATGTGCCTTTTGTAACATTTTGGTCGCTACACCAGTCAGCTCTGCAGAGATTTGGCTGGACAGAGTCCCTGGAGTCTCTTGGCCCTACTGCCACCCCCATGCAGCCTCATGGATGGCAATGAGGTTCTCACGAGACTTGTGCTAAAACTCCCACTCCTTGGCACTGATTTTCATGGCACATCTTCAGATAACACGGAAGGGTTGGGTGCCTGCAGCCTGTGCTGGCTGAGGCAGCTCTGACTGAGCAGCACACACACCATCCTGCCAGCCAGGATCTTGCTCCCCAGGGATTCAAGGTTCCATGCTCCCACAGCACACCTCTGATCATCTGGGTGGGTTTTTTAAACTGGAGTAGTAAAAAGCCCCATGGATTAGTAACCCAGGAGTAACACCCCATGAACTGGCACCACTGTACAGATGATGCCGTCAACTACTGCTCCAGCCTGGGTCCTTTGGAGAGACCACACATCAAACCATCCATTATTTTGCCCTCTTGGAAAACAAATCATTGCGGAAACCTATCAGAGAGTGAGTCCTGCTTGTGAGGCTTTCCTGTTCTACCCCAGATTCCCCAGCCTTCCTTGGTTTTGGTGCTTTGTTATCAGTCCAGGTGTGTTCCCAGGCTCCCCTGCACCGTCCCGAGCAGCCGCTGTGCTCCGCAGGGCACGGCTGTGCCTGTCAGCTCTGACAGAGCTCCTGCTCTCATCCTGCCCACTGCCTGTGGCTTATCCACCTGGGTGATCATTTATTCATTTCCCCACAAACCCAGATGCATCCTGCCCCAGGCTGCCAGAGCTGGGAAGCTGGAGCTTCCTTCTGACAGTGTGTCTGGGCTCCTCAGCTATGGCCGGAATGATGCAGCTGTAGAACCTGAGCTGGGATCTCATTATTTGCTCCAGATTGGCTTCCCATCACTAACTGATGCTTCTCATACTGAGGTGCCACTCCCTGCTTCAGCTCTTTGAAGCAGGGTGTGCAGGAGGGAGGGATCTACACTGCAGCCCCCTGGATCCACTGACCAGGCAGGGACTGGGGAACAGGATGGTGAAGGGCCACAGGGACAGCCCCCAGACTTCCTAAAAGCTACTTCCAGTGCAGGAAACCTGGGGTGAAATCACACTCCAGAGTCACAAAACCTAGGCTTGCAATCCAGATCCTTTCCTTTTCCCTTGTTTTTTGACATCTCACTTCTTTCCAGGCTGTCACTTCCTTCCTCGGAGGTAAATTCCGCCCTAGTAATTTTAGCAAAAAACCAAGGGAAGCAAACATTTCCTGGGGGGGACTTGAAGTCGCTTTCCCATCAGTGGGGATTTTAAAGTGCTCTTGCATGTGTTTTCTCCAGAAAACCTGCTCACACAGTCAGCATCCCAGCCAAACCCACGGGAATCTTCCTGTCACCAGCCACCAGCTTCAAGGTGACCTTTCCCATAGACTGAAATGTTCTCTCCCCATGTTGTGTGGGGCCTGGACATGGTCATCCAGCCAAGACCCCTTCAGCCCACGGTTGTCCTCTGAAAGAGCTTCCAGGACAGCCTGTTCTCTCCAGTGCTCAGTTATGCAAATCCCAGCAATCTGCAGGAGCCATCCTCCGTGCAGGGGCTGGCAGGGAAGCTCAAGCTGTGCTGGCCAAGGGCCCTCCAGACCATGATCTCCAAAAGCTGAGGGACAGGGGGCATTCCCACTCCCCATCCTTGTGCCTACACCTTCACTGACCCACTTCTAAAGCAGGCCCTGAGTCAGGATCTGAGGGACAGAGGCAGGAGCTCCACGTACTCACTGCACAAATGGGACTGAAGGTGGGGATGCAGAGCCCCAGAATTACAAATGTTAGGAGTCAAAACCCTTTCAGCTGGCTGCTTGGCCACTACACGGATGTGTAACTAAAAGAACAGGTTATTTATGGTCAATCTGCAGAGGTTTATGTGAGGTTGCTCGTCAGAGCCTGTGGCCCCGGAGGATCCTGCATCCGTGAGCACAGAGAAGTGCCACAGCCCTGGCACACCCAGGGACACCCAGTGTCACCCAGAAATGCCACCAGCCCTCAGGGGAGCTGGATGCTGAGGCTTTGCCACTGTTCCAGCGCAGTTTGAGGACCCCAGCACAGCTCAGCACAGCCTCTTGCTGACCGAGCTTGGCTTCAGTGTCCCACTGGATCAAATCCTCAGCCCAGTCCTGGTGTTTCCAGGTCTCTCCTGCCACATTCACCTGTGAGCTCTGAGTTTCATGTTGCAGGGCTGTTGTTATATTCTTGTATCCACTTCACTAACCTCTTTTCCCTACTCTCCTTAAGGCTATGGCAATGGGGATGATGACAGAATATTACCACTTCATCTTCACCACTCTGGTAAAGTATCTGTGTGTGCACACACCCTGCACGCTCGCTGATGGGGGGTGGAATGGGAGGGGGCAGCTGGAGCTGGGTGGGGTGGGGTTGGGGTCTGATCCTGGTGTGGGATGGGGTGGGAAATGCAAGGGAATGGGAGATCTGGGACCCCACCAGGAGGAGAGAGCAGGGCTGGACATTGCTGAAGGTCAGGGTCAGTGACCTGGCTCCAACCCCCTGCTCTGCAGCACTGCCCAGGTGCTCAGCCTGAGAGGAGTCAGTTCTTCCTTCCCCTGCCCTCGAATGGGTCCCTCCTTTGGGGTGCACAGATGTGGGTTCTGCTTTCATTTTCCCTCCCAGTCATTTTGATTTCAGTGCAGCTCCCCACGCACTGACAGTGAGCACAGGGAGAGTGCAAGGCTGCAGCCTCCACCCAGCATTTGGTGGGACCCCAATTCAGCAGGAGCTGGGGATGAGCCCCCAGAAGCCCCTCTGCAGCCAGGAGCAGCCCTGCTGTGCTCCAGGCTTCAGTCCTGAAGGTTTATTTTGCAGGAGGGGAACTCAGCCTGACATTAACTCCCCTCTGTTAAACACGGGCCAGTTCCTCTCTGACTCTGAGAGGCATTTGGCTTTCCTGGCGGGGTCACTTTTGTCTCCATTTAAGATGCTATTGTCTAGTCTACTGTTGCATTTTGTGTGATTTTGAAAATCCAATTTATCTTTTTGCCTTTAGGAAAGAAACAGACTAAACTAACCCTTAAAAACTACAAAATTTATTTTTCAAATGCAAAAGACATTTTAATTACCCCTGCTGCCATTATCTATTCCAGGCAGCTTTAAGCATTTCCCAGATAACCTCCTATTAATCAGCCCCAGCTGAGCCTGGAGTACATTTCATGTGTAGGTACAGCCTGGAGGTGGGAAAAGAGGAATTATAATAAATTAATAGATAAGCAATCACAATTAATGCCACTTTCCTGAAATAACAGTTATATCATGGGAAAGATATTTTAATCTGTCATTCCTTAAGGCAATGTTTTCCTAGCTTGCAATGCCTGTGCTTCAGCTTCCCCAGTACGAGACCCATGGGGTGCTAATGAATTAGTCTATTATGTTATACTGAATGTTTCTAAAAGGTCCCCAGTCAATACTGAGCACAGAGTATCAACACTTGGCATGAAATGCTTCAACATTTCGCTAGGCAGCACGACTACAGTTCACTGACTCCAGCAGGAAGGGCCCCATCAGCCTTTTCCACTGCAGGAGGAGGATCTCTGATGAGCCCTGGTCTCTGCCACGTGCAGATGTTACACCCAAAGCCCCTGCGGGGAGAAGCCCAGAACTCCACCTCTCTGGGGCTGTCTCAGCAGTCTGTAAAATGGAGCTTTGCAGACCCCGGGGCAGAGCTGTGGGGACATCTCACCCAAGGGGACACCCAGCTTCCCACTGAGGACGTGGGGTGCACTGAGGATCAGTGCTCAGCATCGCTGCCACCACCAAGCTGGGCAAACTGGGGACAGGGGAGAGCATCACAGAAACACTGAGAGTGAAACAAAGGGTGGAGGGGAGAGTTAATCTGCAGTGTAGAAAAATAATGAGTGAAAGGGAATGTAGATGAGGTGGAAAATGGAACCAGATGTTTCAATTTGTGGCTGTGCAGGAGCAGAAAATCCAGAAGAAACTGATCTGATGATTCCCGTCCACACCTCCCCACATCCTGACGCTCAGCTGGTATTCTGAATTATCCTCTGATTCCAGGAGGTGATAAATCAGGCTGCAGCTGAGATTTAAACTGGAACCAAGGAGGGACCTGATGGGAGGTTGGTTTCTAGAGGAACTTGGTGAAAGGAAATGTCAGTGGGGAGCAGCAGGGCAGGGACAGCACCCAAAATACTGGTGGGATCTGAGAGGGGGCCAGGGCCGGTGGTTTGACAGATGGGCAACAGAGACCACGGGGGCTGGAGCTTGGGGGATCTGATTTGTTATATATGGTCACATTCTGAGGGGGAATCATCGGCTTTTGCAACCAAAAATTCTTTCCTCACAATAATTTCTGGAATACAAACTGAAGTGTCTGGTTAAAAATGGATCTTGAAAAAACAGATCCATTCCAGCAGGTCAGGCATAGAACTGCTGTTGTCCCTCACAGCCAGAGACATGACATGTCTGAGGTCAAACCACTGTATTTGCCCTTAGCTCCCTTAAGTCATTTAAAAGTCAACATTGTGGCCTGGTTTTCCCAATGCCCTTTAACAGAACGTGCAGATTTTCACTTGCAATTTTTCAGGGAAAAAAAACCAACCCGAAAACCCAAGCCCCGACCTCCACTGTAGGGTGATTAATGGTTTGGTCCCTGCTGCACCTGCAGATCTGAGCACTGCATCCATCAGCAGCCAGCCCTGGGGCTGCAGGGGCCAGGGCCAGGCTCATGGAAAAGATCAAACCCCCAGAGCTTCTTAAACCAAAACAGCCCTGAGAACCCTCACTCCCCCACGGAGAACGATGCCTCAGTTGTTGGCAGGTGCTGCTGCTGCTCTGCCCTGCTTAGGGCAGCACTTCACCAGCCCGCTGTGGGCAGATGGGTGCTGCAGCTGGGTGGCCCCACAGTGTGGCTGTGTCCCAGCAGCACAGCCCCAGCACACAGCACAGAGCAGCCCCAGCACAGCCACAGCATCTCACAGCAGGCTGAACCTCTTTTTGATGAGCCCTTGTGAGAACAATAAATGCCACACACACACCCCACTCTCTGTTGCAGAGAGTGTTGCCTTTCCACCTCCCCATGTTCATACTGCTGTGAAACACTCGCAGAAACTGCCCAGGATAAACACAGATTAAACATGTCCCATCCAACAAATGGTTCCCACCAACCAAGCCACCCCTGACTGCCACCCTCTCTCTGCCCAGCTTTGGGGAGCAGATCAGCTCCCCACATGCTCCTGACGTGCTCTCTAACCCCAAACAACTCACACTCCTTCCTGAGCACTGAAACTGATATTTAGACATGTGGAAAGCCAAACTGCCAACCACACCAGTGCCCCCAGTGCCCCTCGCTGTGTGCTGAGTGATGCTCGCAATCTGGCAGCCAACAGAGCTGAGCACTGCCTGGCTCTGGATTTTGCATCGTATAAAGGGCACCCTCATTCATCTGCAGACTGTGTGGGCTGGTCAGAATGTCAAGAAATGCATCTTAGTTCCTCTGTGATAGTGTGCAGATTGGTGTTTTGCATTCAGAGCGACTCTGTCGTCCACAGCACCCTGTGGGCTTCAGCACTCCCAGCAAATCCTCCCTGGAAAGGCCCATGGGAGCTTCAGACACAGAACCTCTGCCTTGTCCCCCTTCCCTGGGTTGCAAGTCTCTTTTTTCAGGGTCGCAGGCAGTGATTCTGGTTTCCTCCCCACAATCCACTCGCCTCTTTCATGCAGAGACCAAGTTCTTTGGCTCTTGGATAGGAGTTCCCTTCTGCTGCGCGTGGCAGAACCTGCACATACGGCACCCAAATTCCACCAACACCTACGGGCCTCTGCAGGCAGCGACTGACAGCAACAGACAGCACAGTCCTCTGAATTCCTGAGGGATATGTCCTCCCTCCCACCTTCTGCGGGCTCTGCTGTCTCACTCCAAACACAGACACGAACCGACGCAGAAAACTCAAACAAAACAAAGCTAAGCAAAATGTTTAACCTGGTTTCTCTCTTTTAAGGATCTTTATGCATTAGACCTAGAACCATATCGCTACTCTGGGGTGAACCTGACTGGCTTCCGGATCCTCAACGTGGAGAACCCCTACGTGTCCTCCATCATTGAGAAGTGGTCCATGGAGCGGCTGCAGTCGGCGCCCAAGGCGGAGCTGGGGCTTCTCGATGGTGTGATGATGGTACGGGCAGTTCAAACAGGGCACAGGGGTCTGGGAAGCACAGCAGGGTGGTAGACGAAGGCAGGAACAGTCACAAAGGCTTAAATGTTACTTTTATTGGTTCTTGTACCAGTAGCACCTCATCCCAGGTATCTGCCCTGAGGTATTTTCTTGCATTCTTTAATAACTGTCCCTCAAAGGCTGGAGTGAAGCCCACACCCCACTGCTGTGGTAATGTTCAGGCCCAGCTGCCTGCCAACAGATTTGCCATCAGACAAGGCAGGTAGCCAGAATCTGTCCCAAAGGGTTCCAGCTTCCCCCGAGAGCAGCAGGACACCAGCTCCCTGGGCTGGGAGCACAGCACATGGCCAGGCTGGGCCAGGCACTTTTGCAGAGATTGATGCAGGGGGAAAGCGCCAAAGCAATGCCCAAAGATGGGCTGTGCAGCAGCTTTGATGACTCCTTTTAGGGTCTGATGGCAGCTCTGCTCTGCTGAGTTACTGCTCGGAAGGTACAGCACCTGCTCGCCCATCTGTCTTCCCTGCGAGGCTGTCTCCGACCCCCGGAATTGCTGACTGGCTCCCTCCTTCCCTCTCCCTTTAGATCTGCCAGAACCAGCCCAGCAAAGTGGCAAAGCCTCCCAGACTTTCACCTTGAAATGGCTCCTCAGGTTCCTCCTGTTGTTTTAGTTGTTAAGAGGAGAGAGCCCCATTCTCCTGCAGGCTCCTGCCTCTCCCCAGGCTGAGCCCTCCTGTGCCTGCTTGGTCCCCAATGCTGCCTCTGCTCCCGACCCCTCTTAGCTTTCTCAGAGGGATCCTGCCTCTGATTTCTGTTTGCCAGGTGTCTGTCCAGTGGGGCCCTGGACTCAGCTGGGCATTACAGTCTGTAATTCACCATGAAATTGCTTGGACATATCCTTGCCTCCCCTTTCCCCCAGCCCCAAACTCACAGACCCGTCCCTGCTGCGGTCCATACCCGCCCACAGATGCAGGTGGGGCTCCTGCTCTTCATGCTTGGTTGATGAGGGAAGGGAAGGTCACAGGGATGGCGTCCAATGCTGGAGGATTTTCTCCATGGCTACGTCCTGTTAGATGTTTGCTCAGTTATTTGCTGTATTATTTTGTTTTATTGCGGTTTATTATGCTGCTGCTACACTCGCATCTGTTTCGTGGCTCTGTGAAGCCAGCAAATAATGTATTTTCACTAGGAGGTCTTACCATATCAGAGTGAAAAATAAATCCAATTCTTTTGATCAGTGTTCGGAGGTGAGATGGGGCATCTCAAATTGAATCTAAAATCATCACATTATATGGAGAAAAAAGTTCTCCCTAGTTCAGATCACTGAAATGCTGGAATATGTTACAAAGCCGTGAGGTCCCGATTCTGGTGACAGTTTGGGTCATTTTTGGAAAATTGTGTGCCCACAAACATCTCTGTTTCTTACTTTTCCCATGGATAAAATAGTGTGAAAAGTATGTTCTCATATAGTTGTGGTTTTTTTACACTCACACAAAACAGACTCAACAAGAAATCTCTGTTACTACCTTCTGCATTTAGAAGTCCCCCCCCTTTGATGCCGCAGCAGGAAATGTGCAAGAAACAACCCGAATAGCTGCTCACAGAAAAATGACACTTCCAGAATTGCTGATTTTAGACAGAATTCCAAGTTTTTGGTCTAAAGAGCCAAGGGGTGATGAGCAGGGACTATGGACAGAGAAACCCTGGGGCTGGCAGGAGGTGATGCAGAGGGGGTTCCAGGTTTTCCTGTGATGCCCTAAAGACAGGCTGGAAATAAATCCCCATGGAGCAATGTCTATAGAGCAGGTATTTGTTTATTGCAGTGCTGGTGGTGAGGGGGATTTCTCCTCCTAACCCACCTGCCTTTGTCAAGTGCTATGGTATATTTGTACAGTAAATTATGCTTCATGTTGCTATGTCATTACAGCATCATCACATACACGCAGGAAATAATTTACATAACATGATCTCGTGGTTATTAGATAACACTTTGCACTGCACATGCACTTCCCCAATTCCGGGGTCTTCAGGGGTCTTTGATGACCCAAAGGCTTCCAAAGTCTTCTTTGCCCTCGAACTTTTCCCCTTTGTCCTCGGGGCACGCTCAGTTACGATGTTCTTCGGTCCTTCTGGTCTTAACCAGCCTAAATTCTGTTTTGTGGCTAATTGGCTTTCACTTGCCAATTTCTCATTACTACTAGTATCTATCTTTAAAACTATATACCTGGAAAGTTTGGGGTTTTTTTTTTTCCTCTCTTTTGTCTATTCTGCATTTAAGCAACCAGTTAACTATATACTAGCCATTACATTGTATAAAAAGTTATTCATATTAGATACTTGTTGCTGTTGCAATGCAGACACATAGAAAAACCACACAAAATCCAGGGTCAGGTAGAAATGGTGGCAAAGCCCATTTAATGGTTTTTTCCCAAGGTTTTTATATGTTAGTTCACAAAAAGTGAGTTAAATGTCATTAAGTATTTGGTCCTCTGGCCATCCACCCCTCAAGGGGATTGGCCCAACTCTAAGACATCCATTCCCAAATGTTTTTCTAGTTGGAGCCATAACAATCCAGCAAAAGAAGTTGCAGGTGTGAATATTTATAAAACTGGTAACTTTGTTTTTGTTAGCTTGCATGGGAAAGACAGAGTTCTCACAAAATGCTAGAGAGCTGAAAAAATTCACTGCTGAAGCTTTTTCAGCATCCACAGATATTTGGGTATCAAAAGTTATGATTCAGGTTATATAGGTGTCAGGTTATAGGTATAGAAGTTATGATTCAGGCTACAGAAGTAAAAGGTATGATTCAGGCTATGTAAGTGTAGAAGGCTATGATTCAGGTTATATTGATATTCTTCAGGTTCTATTGATACAAAGTCACGATTTAGGTTGTAGTGATATTCTTCAGGTTCTATTGATAAAAAGTCACGATTTAGGTTATAGTGATATTAAAGTTCCACAGATACCTTACAACCCAAGCTGTATGAGCTCCTTGTTACTTTGACTCAAGTTACAGAGACACCACCCCCAACGCCCCGCGGCCCCCAACGCTGTTCCCCTTCCCTTTAGACAGACGCTGCCCTGTTGTACGACGCGGTGCACGTGGTGTCCGTGTGCTACCAGCGCGCCCCGCAGATGACCGTCAACTCCCTGCAGTGCCACCGGCACAAGGCCTGGAGGTTCGGCGCCCGCTTCATGAACTTCATCAAAGAGGTAAAAGCGCGATTTGCTCCGTGCTGCCGAAACCCAACGGGACGGGGGCCGGGGACAGATGCTCTGTGAGTTTGNATATATATTTTTTTTTTAACTTTTATGTTTTCAATTTTTATTCCAAAAGTTACAGATAGCTGTTTTAACCAATCTCCTACATCGCATGTGCATTCGTTATAAACAATACTTGCTTGTCTCATACCTTATATAACAGTGCATAATATTCCATTATTAAGCTTAACTTTATCTCTCTTGCTAGGCATATTTTTTGCAACTATAAAAGCCATCTCAGCTAGGCCTAGAAACTTAAACCTTTTTTCTAATGTCCTTGCTCTGCTGTATAATTGGATCTTCTTTAATATTTTCTCAGCCAAAGCTATTTCCTAAAACCTTTCTGCTTTATTCCTAAAACTTGCTTTTATTTCTCACCCCTTAGAAGCCCTTCTACCCTTTTTTGTGTTTCCCACAGTTTTGACCATAAGTGTTGCCCTGGAGGAGTAGCACAGCTGTGGGGGTGCCAGGGGCAGGTGGTGGAGGCTTGGCAGGTCCAGGGTTAGAAAACATAGCCTTGCACGGGCAGGTACAACTGGATGGAAGCACAGACACGCACCAGGGTGCTGAGTGCACCCAGAAAGGAAAAATCCCAGCTTTGTCTTCAAAATAACACCTGTGCAGCCATGCCAAAACCTCCCTGAGGAGCTGAAACCTCCCACATGTCTCTGAGCCTGGCTCTGGCCTCTCCAAGCAGCTGGACCACTCCGTCCAAAGTCATTCCATACCTGAGCAACAGCCATTTGTCTTCTATTGAAGCCGTTTTTGGGGTTCACAGAGGGCATTCAGTGCCTCTGAACCCCAGGGCTGAGCTGGGGCTGTCCCTGCCCGAGTGCCAGGGAATGGCATTGGCCAAGGAGGGGGTTCAGCAGGTGGGGCCCAGGGAATGAGGGGGCAGCTCCCCTCCCTCTCAGATTCCAGGCATTGCCATTGCTCTGTTCAGCCCATGCAATTGTTTGCTGGCTGAACGCCCCAAGCTGGCTCAGAGCAGGGTGTCAGGAGCAGTGGGCACTCCAAGGGAGCACAGCACAGGGACCAGCCCTCCCAGTGGGCCCCCAGCTTACACCCCAGCACCCACACCTGGGGTTTTGCTCTGTCTGCAGAAAGGAGTCCTTGCCTGTGGACAAATGAAAGCAGAGTTGCAGGGAGATTCTGCAAACCTTGCCAGAGCCGTCTTTGTGACAAACCTCCCATCTGCCCCAAGTCCCTGTGGCTCTTCCCACAGCCAGTCATGGAACTGGCTGCCATGCTGGTCACGTACACGACTGGCCCATGTTCAAAAGTCGAGTATAAAATCCCCAAAGGTTTTCAAACAAAAGAGTGGAGCATGTTGTTAATAGCTGTGGTCTGTGCTGCCGTGTCTCCTGCTGATCCTGGCAGATCCATCCATGACCTGAGACTGTGCCCACCTGGCACTGCCCGAGCTGCATGGAGCACATGGATCTATGGGAGGAGAAAAGGACAGCGATTTCCACTGCAGAGAGAGAATGAACTTTACTCTCAGTACTCACTGAGGACCAAACCTCTCCCCTCTCTGCCTCCCTTTCCCATGCTTTGTTCCCTTCTGCAGAGCACTGGTGTACATCATTTTTTTGCTTGGCACCTTTTGCAAACCCCCCTGCGCCTCACACTCCAGCCCTGCCTGTTGCTTTTCCTCCCTTACACCACGTCAGCCCGTTGCAGGGATCAGCTTCCTCCGTGCTGGGACCAGAGCAGAGGAATTGCTCTCTCCGAACTCCCGTGAATCGGAGCAGTGAGGGGGGACACAGAGGGATCGCTTGCTGTCCCCTGGACTCAGAGCAGCGCGGGGGATGCGCTGTCCCCCCGGGCCGGGCTCCCGCAGCCCCCGGCGCTCGCAGCTGGAGCTGTGTTTGTTCCAGCTGCGCACATCAAACATTCCGTGTTTTTCCCCGGCTCCCGGGGGATCCGCGGGCTGCGTGTCCCATAGGCACAGCACCTGCACGCCCAAATGAGCAAACACGAGCCTTCTCGGGACTCCAGGGTGGCGAGGCTGGGAGCAGGCTGTCGCTGCTCCTCAGGAATTAATGAGGGAGAGCCAGAGGAGCGTTATTTACCCGGAGAAATGCCAGTTATTCCCCCTGAGAATACATTATGCCACCTTGATGGCGCTGGAATATTTCAAGCTCCCCCACCCATAAAGGAAACACGTTTCCCAGTGAGCAGCCTGCACGGACTGAGCTGCTCAGGGGAGAGACCCCGAGGCTCAGCTCGCCAGTGCTGGGATGTGACTGCTGAGCAGCAAACTGTAGCAGCATCCCGTAATTCCTACGGGAGCATCCTCCTCAGGAGGAGGCTACAGCGCATCCAGCACCATCCCCAGGCATCGGGCACCTCGCTGTCCCTCAGCTCCTACTCTGCTGACACAGAGCACCTGGCACTGGGGATTCTAGCACCTCCTAAATCAGAGGGATTCATTCTAGGTGTGCTGCAGAGTGAACAGTGGGAAAGAAACAGAATCACAGAGTAGATTTTGTGGAATTGAATTCAGGCATCTTTGCCCCAAGCTCCTGCTCCTGGTCCCAGCCAGACAGGGCTGTTCAGGACATCGGTCAGCCAAGCACTGAAAATCTTTGGGAACAGGATGTCCCCAGTCCAGTGGGCACCTGTCCCATCCTTATGATGCCAAAAACTGAAGCGGGGCACCAGCAGCACATGCCCCCAGCCCCCTGTGCCTGTTTCCAAACCTCAGACCTTGCTTACACAGACACATTCTTGGCCCTTCTTCTCCACTTTCCATCTGGAAGGACAGAGGGAAGCGTTTCCACACACCTTGGGAGCAGCAGCAGGTTCAGGCACAAAGGGATCACTCCTGCCCGGAGCTGTCCCAGCCTCGGCTCCCTGAGGGCAGCGTTTATCAGCCCTGCAAAGATAAACGCAGCACACAGGGATGCCGTGATAAATGCAAGGCGTTTTCTACTGACTCATCACGTCCTGCAACAGCTGGTGAGCACAAAAGGTGCGAACAGAAATCGTAGCAAGGACTGCAAGGGAGTTAAGGAAATCTCCAGCTCTGTCTGCAGTCTGAGCAGTGACGGAGGGATTATTAATTAATCAGGCTCTTTAGGGAGAAAGAACCAGCATAAGGACTAATTAAAAGAACATACAGTGGAGGGCAAAAGATTATTTATGATACTAAGTAACAGCCCTGCTACTTTTTCTCCCTTCCACAGGCCCAATGGGAAGGATTAACGGGACGAATCGTCTTTAATAAAACCAGTGGTTTACGGACAGATTTTGATTTGGATATCATCAGTCTCAAAGAAGACGGCCTTGAAAAGGTAAGTAGGGTTTGTCTCATCTGCATGAGGCTGAGGATAACGCTGGTGCTCAGCAACAGAGAAATGGTTGGTGCTGTATTGATTCCAGGTTTCTGGGGTTTATATAAAAGGATATTCACTTTGTGGGATTTCTCAGATCCTTTTCCATGCTCAACCATGACTCACTCGCCCTGAAGCCAGTGCGTGGGATTACAGATTGCAGAAGTGCTTGTGGCACTTTCCTGGGATAGTGAAGGCAAAAGAAACTTTCTGAGTATCCATTAACCCCTCCCTGCCCTCAGCAGACAGGAATGATGCCTGTCCAACTTCCTTTTGCTGGCCTGGCTCACAAACCCTCAGCTTTTCCCCAAGGAGACCATAGCTCTAGAGATCATCATCTGGTGTCATTTCCCATTATGAAATTGCCCAAGGCTTGGGAATTGCCCCAGTTCATCACAGTCTGGATTTCGCAGGAGGATGCACTGGGTGTTTTGTTTATTATCTAAGGAACAATAAGGAAAAAAGCAAAGTGTGGCCTTGTGTGACTGGCTGAGGGTGTCACGAGGGTCAAGGGCAGGAAAGCTGCAGCCTTGGATCCTCCAAGTTAGTGCAGATCTCCTCTGGGCACAGTAAAACCATGCTAATGTGCAAATCTGATCCCAGGTGTGCCTGGGGACTTAATTTCCTTCTCTTCAATTACTTAAAAAAAACCAAACATAAAATAAAAATGCAACATGCACAGCCTTAAAGCCCTTAGAATGCAGGTTTCAAGGTGAGACCAGCTGATGACAAACAGAGTGGCCAGAACACAGGGAACTGTGATTCCCAAGAAGTTCTGTGATCCTGATCCTGACTGCTCCGCGAGCAGCTCCGTGTCCCCATTCTGCTACAGGTGTCTATCACCTGTACAGGAGGAATTTGGCAGGGCAGCAAGGCCCTTTCTAGAGCAGAGTCTGCTTTCCGACAGCTACAAGGTGCCTGTGGCAGCCGGGCACGGTGCTGGCTCTGTCCCTCCGGGCAGGGTGACAGGTTCTGAGCCCGCGGGACACCCGGTCCAGCGGGGAGGGATTTCAATTACCCGACAGCACAGGGGACTTGTCCAGGGAATTAATCACTCGGCACAGGGAGGCAGCTCCAGGGCTGGAGGCAGCCGTGGGTCAATCCTGCATTTGGAGGGGAGGGATCCTGCCCCGTGAGGCTCCCGGGACCCGCCAGCCTGTGCCCCATCTCCCTTTCCTCACGGTTTGTTTTTGCTGGGATTGGAAACGAATGGTTGCCACGCTTCCCCACTGCAGCAGCAGCTCGGCGCCTCAGGTAACACAGCTCAAGGTCACCACAGCCCTCTCCTGCTGAGGAGGTTTTGGTGTCAAATACGGAGTAAAGGAAACATTTCAAATCAACCCAGTGACCTTCAGTCTCGCTGCAGCTGAGAAAGGGGGCAGGATGGAGCTGGGGAAGGTGCTGCTGCCTCGCAAGAACCGAGCAGGAGCTGGCCTTTGTAGCCTTATTTTTTTTTTTACAAAATATTTTGTTTATAAAGTCTAACCCAAAAATAACAACGCATCTTTTTTGGAGTCCAGCAGCACTGACACACTGCTGGAGAGCTGCTGTGTTGGTCAGGTGATAGAAAATATGCCAGCCTTTGGTACCGTGTGAATCCAAACGTTCAAGCACAGCCTCAGCATCCCCTGTCAAAGCAGCACCCCTCAGGTGTGCTGAGCAGAGCTGGCACCAGCCAGAGTTACTGCAGTTCTCTGTCACATCAAGCCCACTGGAAGCTGCCAAACCTCGGCGCAAACCCCATCAACTTTTGTCTCCAATAATTCAGAGATTTCACACTTCCCGCTATTGTTTCTCTGAAAGCTTCGTGTCAGCCCCAGAGGGGCTTTAAAGTATCGATGTCAGCCCTCTGTTGAAGCTGGAATTCTGTCAATAGTTAATCTGAACCAACGAAACGCCAAACTACAAACAAATCCCAGCCGGATTGTGCATTATGTATCACAGCTTATGTTTGTTGAGCTTTAGGATTGAACCCCTGATCCTCATACCTCCTGGATGTTCCAGGGATTACAGGAGTATTACCAAATCCTAATTACATATAGTTCGACTATCTGACTCACACAGTTCTCTTAATGCACTTTTTTCCTTTTTCTTCCTTCTTTTAATATTTTAAACTGATTAATTCAGTCTTAAGTGCCACACATTTAATTTTCTTAAAGAAAACCTAGCAAGGCAGAAGTGACTGGGGCTGCAGTGCAGCAAAATGGGGCCTCTTGGACTTGCTTTTTTCCCATCCACAATAATAATAATAATTTTTGACATTGCAGCTGTTGTGTGATCCTAGGCAGAGATGGGGATTGCTTCAGTTTTACCTGAAATATTTAAAACCTTTCACAAAGTTCATGGAAACTCTTCTAGAATTTATGACAATTTTTTTTTTTTGCCAGGCAGCACTACTCATTACAAAGTCTCTTTTTGGGGATGCAGTAAAACCAAGTTCTCCCCTTGGACTGCTGAAGAGGCTGAAGAATCTTAAAAACAGCAATAAATAAAAGATGGGAAGCTGCTGGCTCCCCAGTGGGTTTAGCTGGCTGCCTTTGGCTTCTCTCCATGTCCCACCTTGCAATTTGACCCTACAGATGGATTGTTCTGTTCCCATTTCCAGGTGGGGTTTGTTCTTTTCTCGCTGTCAGGCTGGCTCCGTGGCCACCCTGCTCCATTTGCTGGCAGCACTCCCATTTTCCTCCAGCTTTCCTGACATTTTATCTCACTGTCACAGCCCTTTAGCCACTCCTGCCTTCAAAGTTTGTCCCACAGCCTCCCCTGCACCGTGGAGATCAGGTTAACAGGCTTAGCCTTGCCCAGATGACTTCCTTAAATAGAGACATGTTTTGCCATTTCTGGATCAATAGACTTCTTTAAAGTCTAATAATTCATTACATTTGACAGCTTGAGAAAACAGAGCACCTGAAATGGAGCTGATGTGCCTGTGCCATGCCTGGGAAGGGCTGCTGCCACCAACTCCTCCAGGTCTGCAGCCAGCACTCAGACCCCCAATGGCAGGGATTTCCCAAAGGGGGGCCCAGGGCTCTTCCAGGAGTTGTGTTAGAAACCTCCAGCTGATTTGCCACGGCACAGAGAGCAGGAATGGTCCCTACCAGGGATCTGCAGAGCTGTTCGAGACATTTTTAATCCTCCCCACCAAAGCAAATTGATGGGGAAATAGAAAAGAAAGAAAATGGACTCCGATTTGTGGTTATTTTTCTTTTGTTGCACTTCATCCTTGCCCAGATTTGACTCTTTAGTGGGGTTTGATGGTTGCTCTATGCAATGCCTTTGCAAATTGTTCATTCATTCAGCCCCTAAATCCCAGTCCCTGCAGTTTCATCCACTGCAGCATCAGCACACAGGGACTGTGGAACAGGAGCCACTGGAGTGGCCTGCAGCTGAAGGGTTAATGCAGATTACGTGGAAATTCCAGTTTTGCTGCTGCTTACTGCAGACAAAAGAAGAAAGTTCCCTTTTCCAGGCCAGCAGGATACAGGGAGCAAATGGGGAATGCAAGGTAGGGATTGAGGAGTTTGAGGTGGGAGTTCACTGTGTTGGTTTGCTTCATTTCAGGTGGGAGCGTGGAGCCCTTCCGAGGGTTTGAACATCACGGAAATCTCCAAAGGACGAGGGCCCAACGTCACGGACTCGCTGAGCAACAGATCTCTAATTGTCACCACAGTGCTGGTAGGAGGCTGCCAGCCTGTCACTGTCCTTCCCAGGGAATCCCAGGGATAGCCAGTGCCTCTGAGAGCTCACAGCACCCCAGTGCAGATCTGCTGCAAGAGGCCCTGCACATGGGCAGGGCTCACGGGGCATCCCAGTCATGGATCTGATCTGCAGCATCCCCGATGCCACCACCCCTGAGCAGGCTGCCAGCCCCCCATGAGGTGGCCAGTGAGGCTGGCAGAGGCCAGTGGGAACCACGGGTGCTGGTCCTGGCCCAGCTCCTCCACTTGAGCTGCCCCTGTCCCCCCTCGGGCAGTTCCCCTGCCCAGGAACTGGGTCCTGGCTGAGCTCTTCTGCTTCCTCTTCCCAGCCAGATCCCTGTCCCTTGTCGATCCCTGCATGCTGGGGAGTCCTCCTCTGCCCATCCCTGCATGCCAGAGGGCACAGGGGGCTTGCTGAGCCCCAGGACATCCCCGTGCCACCGTGCAGCCAGTGCCCAGGCAGGCAGGGCCACAGCAGTGGGCACTCAGCTGGCCAGCACTGCCCACCTCCCAGGTAGGAGGATTGTTCTTGGTGCTGAAGAGAACACCAAGAGCAAGCAGAGCCCCTGGCTCAGCTGGGAAATTGTCTGTCTGTCTGTCTGTCTGTCCCCCTCCTGAGCATGCACTGCTGCAGTGGGGAGGACTGATTCTGTTATCCAGCTCCTCTCCAGGGTGTTTTGTTCTCCTGCTTGCTCCTGGTGTTGGACAGCAGATGTTGGATCTCAGTGAGTTTTTACTGACTGATGGCACTGGTTCCTGCACAGCTGTTCCACAGCAGGGGCTCGTGGCGTGGCATGGGAAGCAACAAAACACAACAGCCCTTGGCCAACCTACCCAAAACTGGGCCTCAGCTATTCCTTGGGGAAATTTCCAGCCCTTTTGTGTTCCATGTTTTCAGGGAATGTAAAGGTGCAGGTGAAGCAGAGCCAGCTGGGGATGTGTTCCCCAGTCTGGAGCAGGGTGAAGCCTTGTGACGTCCTTCCCTTCCCAAAAGGATGTAACTTGATGGAGTAGGGGTTTGTGCTGTAAAAGGAATGGGACCAGAAAGGGGACACTTGGTCTAGGGCAGAAGAAGGGCTGGAACCAAAGGTCTTCTATTCCTCAGCAAGGAGTTAGCAGAGTGGAAGCAGAACATAAGCCAAAGATGATGCTGCAGCTTTCCATGCTAATCAGCCACTCCTCCTAACGAACTTCCCATCCACCACATGACATTTCTTTCCCCATGAAACATTTCCATGGCTGTGGAATTGTCTGGGTCCGGGCCATGGCACCCACCATACCTCAAAGGCCAGGGCATAATGCAAAAGGATGGAGCCAGGAGGGCACTGTCAGCCCCCTGCCTTTGACAGGCTTGTCTCGAGCAGCATTTCCATCTCCTGCTCTGCCAGCACGTACAAATTACATAAGGCACGGGGTGATATCAGTTCCCATCAATTGTGCCACTCCATGCACACGTGCCACAGGGTTCCCACCTTGGAACCACAGCTGTCCTGGATCCCCGTGCCCACGGGAGGAGGGGATGTGCTCAGACCTGAGTCCTGCAGTAATTGCACCAAGTTTGCTGGAGTCTGAAACGTAAAATACAACCTTGGATGTTATTTGCATTTGCAACACCCCTTCGTAGTTCTGCACTGCTGTAAACGACAAGGGAAGAGCCATAAGGAGGAGCCTTTAAAAGAAAAAAGCATGAAAGGTTGTTTTTTCCCCTTTTGCTCATATTGCAGTGACTTGTTGGAAGAGAAATATTACCCCAGCAGCCAGCGCCGCTCTCCCCAAGCAATATGGGAACTGTGAAGTTATGAAATTGAGGGCACCTTCACTGAGAAATCGATTAGCAAACTGAGAGAGCTTGTGAATTGGATGTCTGGCCATTTTCAGTAATAAATTGTGAAATAGTCCGTGAATAAGTGGTTCACAGAGTTCAGAATTACCCCCTAGGAAATGTTTGAGACCTGGAGATACATTACTGAAGCGAGCGGCGTCCTAATGTTCAGTGCCTCGGCTGTTAAATATGTATGTAATCCCTACAGCGCTTCCCAAAATTAATAGTGCTTTATGGCTGCTCTGGAGCCGGCGTATTTATGTCATAGATCCATAGATTCAGCTGATTCACAAACAAAGCTCTAATTCCAGAGCAGAAAGCTGAGGAGGCGGCGGGGGAGCGCAGGATTGAGCCGAGCTGCGCGTGCCAAGCTGAACTCCCCAGGCGGGATGTGATCAGCTGGGCTTTGGGACTCTGCAAATGCTGCCACATCCCCTCCTGACCCTGCTGCCGGGCCAAAGGAGCACCTCCTGCCTCTCTGCAGGAGCACAGGGCCCCAGGGCAGAGCTGGGGGCTGGCAGAAACAAGCACCACCAGCCTCCAGGCTGGTACAGCCCCCTCCTCAGAGCACCTCTGGGCAGGGCACCCATGTCCCACCATAGCAGGCAATGTGACAGGGTTCCAGTGAGGGCTCCAGACCTGCCCTCCCACCCCTCTAAGCCCCCAAAATCCCAGAGGGTGTTTGCCAGCACGAAGCATAGCCCTCCCTCACCCTCCCTTGCTGGCCACCCCATGGCAAGGACAGGAGCCCTGCAGACACCCCCAGTTTGAGCCAGGGACTCGCTGTAGGTACCTCACCCTCCTCTTGCCTTCCAGCTCTTGCCTGCTGCCCACCATCCCATTTCCATCTGCCCTCCACACATTTTTCCCTCGGGCTCCCCAGTGTTCCTCGTCCTCAGTGGCTGCCCAAGCCTGAGAGGCATCAAAGGACTCTGGACTTCGCTGTGACTCCACCTGCCAGCCTCTGCTCAAGGGGAGGGATGCACAGGTCACTGCTTTAGATCCTCTCCCCTTTGCTGGTGCTCTGGTTCACACACCCCCAGCTCTCCCAGGCAGCCAGAAGTGCAGCAGACAGCACAAAGTTTCCCACAAAGTTACCTGGACAGAGGAGTGCCAGGGAGCTGAGTGGGGAGCTTTTGGGGTGGCCCCAGCCATGCATGGCCCCCTCACCCTGAATTTCACCCAGCAGCCTCCTGCTCACTGTGGTGAATGGCAGGTACTGGGTGCAGGGCTCAGGGGTGAGATTGTCCTCCCCCTCTTTTCACTGTTTCCAACACTTCATTTTCAGAGCATGAAAATGGTTATTTTTCTCCCTGAAATCCTACCAAATGGAAAACAGTTGGCTGCTCAGAAGAGACAAAATTAAATTTTGTGGGGTAAACAAGGTTGCTAATTAGCTGATGTGCTGTGCAAAGTTAATTTATTCCCAACATGTCACAGTGCCAGCCCTGCCTGGAGAGCCGGTGAGAGAAGTGGCCCTGCCTCCAGCCGACCCTGAACGGGGACTTTTTGCTTTCCCTGTGCAGGAGGAGCCCTTTGTTATGTTCCGTAAGTCTGACACAGCCCTGTTTGGCAATGACCGCTTCGAGGGCTACTGCATCGACCTCCTGAAGGAGCTGGCCATCATCCTGGGCTTCTCCTACGAGATCCGCCTGGTGGAGGACGGGAAATACGGGGCACAGGACGAGAAGGGGCAGTGGAATGGCATGATCAAGGAGCTCATCGACCACGTGAGTGAGCCCGTGGGTGGCTGCCGAGGGTTTGCTGTGCCAGGCTGTGCCCAGGCTGTCCCTGGAGCTGTCCCTGGGCTGGCTCTCCTGGGGTGGGACAGGTACCATTTCTCGCTGGCTCGGGAATGCCCACAGTGAGCTCCTGACCCCGCCTGGCTCCTTGTCACAGGGGTTGTCAGAAGAACATCCCTGTGTCTTGCTCTTCCAAATATCCATTTGAAATTCCTGAAAACAGCCATTGTCACAGCATAGAAATGGGCTCTGTGGCTCCAGGCACAGCCTCTCCCTGCTGGGTGCTGCCCACAGTGGGTCACAGGCTGGGCATGTGGAGAAGGAAGAGGCTTCCCCTGGGCCCGGGGCACACTGGCTGTCCTGGGCTGGCAGCGTGAGCTGCTCTCACCCCCAGGGACAAACATGGGCAAGGGCACAGCAGCAATGCAACCTGGGGACCCCAGGCATGTCCCAGACACAGCCCAGTCCAGAGGAGGTACCCAGACTGCAGAGCAGGTGCGCGCTGGACAGTTTAATGTTTTATTTTCTATAAAAGCAACTTATTTCCTAAAATCTCCTGGGACATGGAGCTCCCTCTGCCACACAGCAGCTGTGCTTCTCCTTCCAAAAGCCCATTAAACAGCAGGAACCTGTTGCAGCAGCTCTGGTCCCACAACCACCAAAGCGTCACCGAGTCTGAAACTGCCACTCGCGGCCAGAGGTTGCTCAGCCTCCTAATTAGATATCTTGCCTCCAGCACATCCCATGATCCCAGGGGCCCAGATATGGAGGTGAGGAAAGCTGGTGTTTTTATGAATATCTGATTCCCAGAGAAGGCCTCTGGAAGAAAAGCTAAGGACAAAAAGGATCCCTGCTCTCTGCAGCACAGGCAACAGCATGGGCAGCGCACAGCACTCTCCTCCTGAGTATCCTGATCAAGAGGGGCAGCCCTTGAGCACCTCCAGTTCCTGGCTACATTCTGAATCCACAGCCCAAGCAGCAAAGCCACAAAAATAATCCCCTGTGGAGTTGTGATGCTCTTAGCATCCATGGGAGAGGAATGTGTTTGCTGGGTGAGTCACTGCCCTGTGTGGAGAGCCAAGCAAGGGGCTGCTGAGTGGCTCAGGAGCTGGGCTGGGCTTCGAGATCCACCTTCTCTGCCCTAAATGACATTGGACAAGTTGCTTCTGTGCACTGCTTCCTCCATCTGTAAAATGCAGATGATAATGATTATGTCCCTTAAAGGGACAAAGTGACGCTTAATCAGTTTGCGACAAGCGCTGCAGCCCTCTCGGCTGGTTCAGCCCAGGGAGCAGGAGAGCAGCAAGGGCAGGCAAGGACAGCCCTGGGGAGCAGGACACTGCCTCGTGGGGGAACACACCACCAGCTCTGCAAACCTGCCCTGCTGCTTTTCCTTCTGGAAAACTCCACGTGGCTCAAAATGCAGACTCCAGAGCCTCTTACCCACCAGCCCGGCCGAGGCAGACGAGTGGCAGTGTCCTCTGCCGCTCCGAGTGCCGTGTGTGACACAGATCAGAACTGACACAGAGCCCCTCAGCAAAGCCCCTCAGCAAAGCCCCTCAGCAAAGCCCCTCGGCAGAGCCCCCCGGGACACTGCTGGGAGCGGGCACTGGAGCCCTCGCTGCAGCACAGAGCAGCAAATTCCTCCAAAAGGAGTGGAGGCCAGACGGTCACTGAGCCCAAACCAGGTCACTTCCAGTGTCCTGCAAGACAACGCAGGGCTCTCAGGAGGCTTTGGCCATTCCTGAAGCTGTGGTCAGCTGAGATAAACAAGAAGGAGGTTTGGGAAGCAACCTCACTGAATAACACAAAACTCCGGGTCAGACACACACTGTAAGTATTTCTTGGATAACTCTTGAAGCAGCAAATCAACACACAGCAGCAGGATAGGGCCAAACCCCCTTCTTGCAGGGTGTGCTCTGACACTGAGATGATGCTTTTTTCTCTGTCCTGCATGGCTGGGCATGTGCCTGCAGGGACTGATGACACTGCCCAGGCCCCACATGAAGCCATTAGTTCTTTTATCTGCATGTCATTGCTTTTTATAGCCGTGTTTATGCGAAGCCTTAAAAAGTGGAATTGCAACCAGATGGGCCCTTCCTCAGCAGCATCTTCACATGGTGTGGGGAAAGGCACAACCCATGGACACTCTGCAACAGGCAAGATAAAACTTATTTCATGCACAGGAGGAAAAGTGTTAGAGACAGCATTCAAATCAAGTTGTAGTGATGAAAACAGGGCTGCCCCACTTCCAGAGTTTGGTATTTGAGCTGCCTTCCCTCTGTGTTCGGTGTCTCCTTCTCATAAACAGATTGGAATCATTCAGGTGGGAGCATAAAGCAGGCAGGGTTTTGTGAGGTCCAAACACCCAGTTCAGGATTAATTCAGTGCAGAAAGTCAGTGCATTGCTGAAGATCCATTTAGCTCAGGAGTTGGAGCCTCCTTCCACAATTGTCCACAGGTGGGCAGAGCTGCTGTGGGCTGCCTGAATGCAGAGCAGGGGGTGCTCCTAGGTTGAAGGGATAGGCTAAAATGCTGATTATTGTTTCTTAGAGAGCCTGGGAACTGTGGAAGTGGCAGATTCTGCATACCAGGAATCAGCCAACTCAGCCTGAGCTGGCGCTGAAATTTGGAGAGCAGGAGATGGACAAAAAGCAAGGGCCACCTGTCCCTCAGGATGGCCTTCACTGGGCTGGAGATGCACCTCAGAGGAGCTGGGCAAGGGTGGCACAGCAGCAGTGTCTGGGGGACAAAGGTGCTGTCACCAGAGGGGTGAATCGTGGCACCCCAAAGGAAAACCATGTGCCAGGAGAGGTGTTTACAGAGTGAGCTCTCTGCGCTTGGAGCAGTCACGCATCCTCCCCCTCCCCTCCCTCCGATCCAGACACGCCTGGCCACAGGCAGGGATGCCTCAGGCTATGATCCTTTGTAAAATCCCTGTGTTTCTAGTCTGGCCTTAAGCATAAACAGGAAAAGCAACAGCAATCAGAGCAGCCACAGCATGACCCTGTCCGACAGGTCCCCAGTAGCAGATCCAGAGACAACGGCCTCATGCTGCTGAATGCAACAGCCCTGCCCCGCTGCCTTTCATCTCCTGCTCATCCTCAGCACAAAAAGTGCCTGCTTTGAGGAGTTCAGTCCATTCCCTGGAGAAGTAGCTTCTCCTCACCACAGTCTACTGCTTATTGTCACCTCTCTGGCCATTCCCACAGAGGATCCTCGATTAGAAGGGCCATGAGAGCTGAACTCAGGTATTGAGGGAGGTCTGGGGCACCCAGGTGATGCAGAGAAGCTCCTGAGCCTTTTATTCATAACAAACAGGGAACCTGACAACTGCCAAGCCTCCTCCTTTCAGCAACAGTGAACTGCTATTGATGTTTATTCATAGAAATTATTACTGATACAAGCAAAGCTCCACTGCACACTGTGGCCCATCCGTTGTGATTTATAAATTCCAGTTGTCTGGCAAAGCAACACCTGCAAATCTTCCCTATTGTTTGTGGGCAGAATCCCATAAAACCAGCAGAATGAGTTGTTCTGGACATTTTGCACAAACCTGTTCACAAATAAAACTTGTCTTCTGCTGCGACAGCGCACATCAAATTGCCATTCAATCTGAGACTTGAGGTGGGAATAAAGCAGATATGGCAAATACTGGGGTTTCTAATGGAAATCCCTGCCAATGGTAACTGCAGAGGAGTTGTAATATCCATCCTCAGGAATGATTCCTGACAGTTGATTTAACTCTTTCACAATAAGTGGACATTTATTGACAGTAAATTCTGGCAGAAATTCATCTTGCACCACATTGCCAGCTCCGCATTAATGGTCCTGCACTGGTGGATGTTTTATCTCAAGTGTTGTGAACTGGGGCTTCATTTGGGTGTCAGTGGGCCAGAATAGGGAAAAAACCAACTTCACTTGGATGAAGTGTCCTCCACCTTTTGCTTAGACACTGCAGGACCTCAGGGTTAGGGACAGGATGGAAATAAGCCAGAGCAGGTTTTCCTTTTGTGCTCAGATCATTAGTTGGGTGGATTCACAACTGGGTCACACTCAGGGATCCAGGTGAAGGATCTGTATGTTGGGAGCCCTGAGTTCTCTGTGTGCCTCAGCAGGTGTCCCTGCCCCTTGCTGGCTGGCTCACCTGCCAAGATTCCCTAGGATAGGGCTTGTCTCTCACAGCAGTGCCATTCTCCCCGGGATCCTCCAGCCTTCACATTCCTCAGGTGCAGTTAACAGCAGTTCCAGCTCTGAAGAACTTCCTTAAAGTGAAGATTATAAAAGCCCCAACAGGACCTCGTGGCCCTCATTCCTCCCCTTCAGCTCACAGCTGGGTTTTTCCTGCAGACATCTGTTCTTAATTCACTGCTGATACTGAATAAATCCATTGACAAAAATTATGTCTGAAGACTGAGATTGCCAAAGCAGCCATTACGAGCTGGAGTCAGACAGTTTACACTGACCCTGCTCTCCTTGAGCATCTCTGCTCCCAGAAAGTGCTTCCCCATCCCTGGGCAGGCTCAGGGCTCTCACAGAGCACTCCCACTCCCACCCCAGCAGCAGCCCCTCATCTCTGAGCCATGAGCTGCAGCAGAGCCCCGGCTGCCTCAGCTGTGCCTGGCCCCCTTGTCCCTCTCCCCCCAGGACACCCAGGGCTTCTCTGCTGCAGGGGGAGATGCAGGGTGAGCCCAGCAGACCGTGGGGCCAGGGAGCAGGAGCAGGGCACAGCAGCCAAGCAGGGAGAGTAGGAAGTAGGGATAGGACCCAAGGCAGAAGCCCCAGTGCTGGCAGTGGCAGGAGGGACCGAGGGATGACAGCGTCAGTGCCGCCAGACCTGGGTAACAATTAAATCAGTAAAACACACACACACCATTTCTGCCTTGCAGGCAACACACACATGATTAGTTTATGTAAATATCTGAGGCAGATTGGCAAAATAAGCACAGAGGCAGCTTATTTTCTTGAATAAATATTTATCTTGGTGCTTATGCTGCTGGTGGGCTCTGCCCTGACTGGCCACTGGCCGCGGGTTGGTTCTGGCCGAGGTCAGGAGCTGCAGGGTTCCCACAGTGACCGTGGCTGCACAAGAGCTGTCCTGACCCACAGGCCACATCTCCCTGATGACTGAGGACTTGGAGATAGGACTTGGCATTTTCTGATGAAAGCCAAATATCTCTGCAGCGAATGTGACCATCCCTGTGCTGAACGCCCAGTGAGCTCACAGCCATTCCAGCCAAGTGAAGCGCTGTGCCTGGGTGAATGAGGGGATCCAAAGCCTTGGAGGTGTGTTGGAGAAGTGTCTGCAATTGATGTGTAGCTGCCTTGGCAGAATTCATCTTTTTGGCCTCAATTCAGCAGAACACTTAAGAACAGGCACAAGACTTGGAAGACGTGTGAGCTCCACTATAACAGAGGTGTAGGCTTAAGTGGTTTTGCTGGACAAGGGTCTTTAAGCCACTGGCATTTGCTCTAATTCCTCATCTTTAATAAAACCCACCTGACTGTGCAACAGCACAAGAGTCAGGGCTGAGTGAAGGAAGCAGCCAGAGTCTGGTAATTGACTGCCCAGTTTGGAATGTCAGAGCGCGACAAATCAAAGCTTCACCCTTGGTGGGTTTGATTTAGATCCTCTCTGTCAGCAAACCCTTAATTAGAGGCCACCTTCAGAAAAATCTGCATTGATAAAAAGGATATGGAAGTGCAGCCTTGTGCTGCCTCTAATTGCTCAGGACACACCCCAGCCCAGGCTCCTGAATCCGTGCTCTGTCCTGCCTGCCTGTGACATTCCCTGCAAGGACACGGGGCTGGGAGGACATCACAGGAGCTGCTGGAGTGACACAGTAAAATTTTATTTCTGCACTAAAAGCAGTTGGATCCCTGGGCATCCATGCAGATTTCTCTCTCTTCATTTTCTGTGGCAAAGCACAAACTCCAGGCCTTTCTGTGGCTCACTGTACCATTCTGTCAGATTTGGCTGAGGATCCTCCAGCCCGGCCATCTCCAGCGAGCTCTGACCACACAACATTTGCTGCCTCCTTCAGAAAAACCTGGAGCCAAATCCTTGAACATCTTCTTTGCTTTTCCCTGGTGAGTCAGGACACCCACACAGAAGTGATGGAGGAGGGGAAAATGCTGCATTTCTTTTGCCATTTCTGCCATGTGACTGTGGGGAGCACTAAGCCACATTTTCCAGGTGTGCTCTAAGGTGGTGGGAGCAGCCAAGCTCCAAACCTGCCAGGATGGCCCCGAGGATGCAGAACATCCCCACCTCAGGCTGGGCAGCCACCACTGCCCATCCACTTCCAAGCCCCTTCAGCTTCTCTCCATGTCACCACAACCACAGCCGGCATAATGGGCTCACTGGGAAAACATTGTTCCCATTTTCCACAAGTTTTGACTGATGTAAAAATGTATTTCCGTTTGGAAAGTGAGAAGGAAAAGAAACCAACCAAGGTGCAGCTGGAGAACCACATTAGAACAAAAATACATCATTTTTAGCCTTGTTACATGATTCCTGAAGGCCAGGGATCTGCTCTGGTCCCTCCAGTGAACCCCCAGTTCCCCCTGGAGCAAAGTGTGCTCCAGCCAGTATTGATTTAAAGTTCATGAATAATGACAAATCCACCGCATCTCTAGGTAATTATCACTCATGGGTAATTCAGAATTTTAATTTTCAGAACCAGATGTTAAATAAATCTTGCCCAGGCTCCTGGCACAGGGGGAGGTTCCTGCTCAACTTCAGAGCTGTAATTTATGTGTCTGTGTTTCCTCGGAAGTTCACAATCCCAAAGAATGATTTGCAAAGCTCAAGCAAGGCGGCTGATATTGAGGAAACCTTGGATGTTTTTACTTGTGGCTTTTAAGAACCTGGATGAATGTTTAGTGAGAGGAACCAAAGCAGCTCTGCACCTACAGAAAGAGGGTGTATGTGGTCACTCACTGAATTAGCATGGAAATTATTAAATAACCGAAATAATAGAAGCAATACAAATTCATACAAGCTGTCAGGATAATGAATATGGTCAGCAGAAATTCTTCATGGAGCTCAGACCATTCCAGCAGGGTGGGCTGGGAAGTCCATCATTAAACAGTGTTCCCTCACAGGTCTCACCTCCACACCTCCCTCCCTCCCTCCCACCCAGCAGGCAACGAGCCTGAGGCTGAGCCTGTCAAGTTGTATCATGAAATGGCTGAGGGAAAAGAGATGGAGCCTTTCATCTCACACTGCCACAGTATGGCTCCCTGCAGCTCCATCCAGAGCAGCCTTCCTCCACACCTTCCTCTCTTGCACCAGCGTGAAAGGCAGGACAACAACAACAACAAACCACTGCTGCCAATGGCAGGGCTTACACACAGCCTACTCGCTGTTGTAGAGCCTTGTGGTGAGGAGCAAGCACAGCAAGGGTCACTGATGCTTCAGAACACTGTAAAATCTGATTTTTCTGACCATTTCAGAAGGGCTCGTGGCATTGGGGCAGAAGCTACAGAGGCTATGAGGTCTCCACGTGGCTGTGCTGTGTTTTACGGTGAACATTACCCCCCCACCATCTGTATTTCACAGCAAATGTGCCCCACGTGTGCAAAAGGAGGGGGGAACCCCAGGGCTGCTCTTTGGGCCATTTTGGCCTGTTTCAGCTGTGTGAGAGCTGTGCTGTCTCCAAGGGGATGGAAACACCTGGGTTTGTAACTCCTCCTTTCTCCCTGCCCGTGCCCCCTCCCTGTGTGCTGTTTGCAGAAAGCTGACCTGGCCGTGGCTCCTCTGACCATCACCCACGTCCGGGAGAAAGCCATCGATTTCTCCAAGCCCTTCATGACCCTGGGGGTCAGCATCCTGTACCGGAAGCCCAACGGGACCAACCCCAGCGTGTTCTCCTTCCTCAACCCTCTCTCTCCCGACATCTGGATGTACATCCTCCTGGCCTACCTGGGGGTCAGCTGTGTGCTCTTTGTCATAGCCAGGTAAGGGGGCATGCTGGTCCCAGCTGGGAGCTGCAGCATTGAGCCCGTGTCACCACTGAGATCCCCTCTGGTCCACCACCATGGGCTGGCTGCTCACTTGCATGCACTTCCAGTAGGAAGGGATTTTAAAATGAACTTTCTTTCATGATTTTAGAAATTTTGCAACCTCTCCATGTCATCAGCACCTCCTGGTATATGAAGGGTGGTTCTCCTGCTCTGTATCATTGTCCATTTGTGCTCACATCCTTCCTGCTCTCTCCTGGGTCCTGGGCACAGAGCTCCCATCTCCAACAACATTTTCCACTTCTGTCTCTGATCCCTCCACCAGTAAAGCTCACACAAACCCTTCCCTATATCAAAAGAATGGAGAAGCCGTTGCTATGGATCAGACAATGTGTCTGTTTACAAAATTAATATGCATCTAATTAGCATGTTTAAATCCTCTATGTTTAAAGGCAGAGTTTGCATATATTTGCATGTCTTGTTAATTCCACAGAACCTTTGATGAGCCACAGTCCAGGATTGCTCCCAATCCGTGATCCCACCTTTTCTAATCAAAACAAAGCACTTGTCCCCCTGTGCAGGCAGCTGCCCTCCCTGACCACACACAGCTCTCAGTGGAATATTTTGCACAAACACCATGTCCAGGAAAGACTCCTCAGCCCACTCTCCAGTCTGATGCTCATTTCTCATTATTTCCAGTTGAATTTATACCAGTGGGGGTTTCAGAAGCCCCCCCTGCCCTCCTGCCTTGGTCTGGGGGTCCATGCAGACCCTTTCCCCCAAGATCTGCTGTGCTACGCCTTCCTGGGAGCGTCCAACCTCCTCCCTCATCCACTGGCGTTGGAGAGCCAAAGGAAAGATCAGATACAGAACTGTTGCAAGCAGACTCCATTAACCCTGATGGTACAACCAACAATCTGCAATTTTCAGCATCCCTGACGTCCAGGGGGGCATTTAGAGCAGATTTGCTGCGTTCACTCTGTCACATCCTAATTACACAGAACAGCAGAGCGAGCTGGGTGTGAGTGCTGTGAGCACCTGGAATGCTCACATTAGGAGCTCGTTTTTTTTCCATCTCACAATGGCCAGATCCAGCCCAAATTGTCCAGAACCCACTTTCAAAGCATGTTAAACGTGCATGGCGAGGCATGTACACCCTCTGGTCCCTCCTCTGCATGAAGGCAGAGCTGGGCTTTGTGTTTTCCTCTCAGAGGACATGGAGGGCCCTCCCAGATCAAGATTCCAGCTGCAATTGCCCCCCTCCCTTGTCTTTGCTGTGCCTCCTCACCCAAGGGTGTCAGAGATAACCAGGTGCTCTTGGCAGCAAAAGACTCCCCTCTGGAAAAATGGAGCCAAGGCCCATGAAGAGGAAAATCCTGTGATGGCTGATAAAAAGCCCTTGGCTGTCTGTCCCTGTCATCCAGCAGGGCACAGCTGAGTGGGCTCTGCTCCCACCGTGCCGCTGGCTTTGGTGGCACCAGCCTGCTCCTGTGGCCTGCAGTGATAATTCAAACACAGTTTTACATTTATGATCTTATTTTCCCCAGCTCTTTATGACCAGATCCAGCCCAAATTGTCCAGATCCCACTTTCAAAGCCTGTTAAATGTGAAAATTGCATCTGCACATGAAACACTGCAGAAAAGCTGAAGGAAATGCTGGGACAGGCCCTGATGTGAAGTCCCTCCGACACCACTTTGCACAAACAGGGATGTCCAGATGCTCTCTCCAAGCACAGCAGTGTTGCCTGGCCTTGACTTCTGTCTGTGTGAAGAGACAGACAAAGAACTGAAGAACTGTGGCTTTGTCTTGGGTTTTATTCTGAAATCAGCCTCAGCATCTCTCTGCATCACATCAGTTATGATGTAATCGAAAAATTTTTCCCTGTCAGGCTGTTTTTTGGATTAAATTTAACACATAAAACATTGCAATTACAGGGTTTTTTTCATGTGTTGCTCTTGACATTTCTTCTGTCATCCTATTCTTTAAAGAACACCAAGTATTCGAGGTAATTAAAGTTCTGCAGGAATGGTCTTTTAACACATAGAGATGGAAAGCAAGAGATTTCACAGGGAAAATATTTATTGCATTCAGAAGTAATGGAAACAACATCTGCTTTTGACCCCAGCAAGGCCTCTGAAATCCAATTCTCAGAAGAAAACTGCAATCAAAATAGAAAATCCTTAATTCAGAGACATGAGTCTTCTGAACTAGGCACCAGAGTCCTCTGCCCATGCTATAACCATAGGTCAATGCCACTTAAAACAGACCCAGGAACTACTTAGAGGCAGGCAAAGGATGGATTTGGTCCATCTGTCTTTTTAATCAGTCTTTCTTCTCTACTGAGGGAGCCCCTGCTGTAACTCCCAGACCCCAGAGAGCCATCAACACTGGCTGTTCCCAGGGCTCTGTGGGGGTGATATGTCTGCAGGCTCTGGTGCCCAGCTGGCCTGAGCTGCCTTCCATCCTCAGGCTCCAAATTACACCAAGCCCCTTCGGCTGCCTGGCAGGGTGGGTGGGTTTAATATTCATCCTAATTGCAGCAAGGACCGGGGCATCCATTGGAAATTCCTCTGGAGATGCAATTTAGACTCAGAAGTATTTTGTGCTAGATCATTTAAACTTCTTCAGAATGCTTCAATTTCCCTGCCAAAAGGCCGAAAGAGACAGGAGAATGATCCTGGTTTTTGATGAAATATTTCTCAGAGCCCACTGTGCACGTGAGGATGAGGGAAGCCAGCCACAGAGAATCCTGAGTTCCCTCACTGAATTGAGCTCTATGGGGTCAACAAGCTCCTCTCTCTCCTTCCTTCGTTACCTCTTGCTTCCACTAATGGTTTCCCTGCTCAAGCACTGGAGGCTGTTGCTGCTTTGCAGATTTCTGAATATTTCCCTGTCATTTGAGCTGCACCAGTAGGTTTTCTCTCAGACCTTGAAGTTCTCCAGCGTGTCATCTTGCCAGGCTCATTGATCTTACCAATTCCCTTTCTTTTTCATAGTCTTTCATTGGCAGCCCAAGAAAGTTTTCATCTATTCCTGAACTCTGGCTTTATCTGACAGAAAGGACTGAGACATAAACCTTTATCCACCTCTGGTGTGAATTTACAGCAAGGTACAAGGAATAAGCAGCACATAAAGCCAGGTCTGAGTTCAGCCTGGTTCTTATTTCCTTGCTGATCTCTGATTTAGAAAGCAGAGGAGGGTGAGCAGCCCAACCATCACCTGGATGAGCAAGCAGGAATGTCAGGGTGCAGACTGAGCAAGACCTGTGGCTCCACACCCCAAATCCAGCCCAGAGAACCATCAAGGTGAGATAAACAGGGAGGAAAGGAGAGGTCATCAGACTGTACCTTGAAGGTGGAAAACAGAAGCAAAAAGTGGGATAGCTGTGCCCAGGGCAATCTGTGAGCTGTGCCTTGTCCATCCTCTGGGATGGTTTTCTGTGGATGCTGAAAAAGCTTCAGCAGTGAATTTCTTCAGCTCTCTAGCATTTTTGAGAGGTCTGTCTTTCCCATGCAAACCATCTAAAACAAAGTTACCAGTTTTGTAAATATTCACACCTGCAAATTGTTTTGTTGGATTGTTATGGCTTCAACTAGAAAAACACTTGGGAACGGACGTGCCAGAGTTGGGCCAACCCCCTCGAGGGGTGGATCGCCAGAGGACCAATTAATTTATGCCATTTAACTCACTTTTTGTAAACTAACGTATAAAAACCTCAGAGAAAAAACCATTAAACCAGCCTTGCCACCATTTCTACAGACTCTGGATTTCCTGTGGTTTTCCTACGCATCCACGTTGCAACAGCAACAGTTTTCCCCACGGACCCCTCCCATGCTTGGCGCTGCTCCGGCCACATGCCGGGATCAGTGGCTCCACGCTGGCATCTGCCCAGGGCAGGTTTCAGTGCCAGGAGGGACCTGGCAGAGAGCTGGGGCCCTTCTCCACGCACATGCAACTGTCTGAGCGAGGGCACCCCTGGAACTGTGCCACAAACCATCTCCTTGGGTGGTGGTGCATCTGGCGGAGAATTACAGAGGGAAACATCTCCCGATACAGGCTATGGGCTGGGCTTTGAGAAGGGGCTGTTGTGAATCTCCAGGGATTCCAGAAGGAAGCGGAGATGATAATTAATGCCTGGTTCAAAAGCAATTATACCAATTATGTTTTTAATTTAATCTCTGCAAAATTTGGGACTCTCAGAAAATGTAAATAAACAGCTCTAAAAATATTAGCATCTCTCCTGTTGATCATCCTCCCCAGATCCTGGCTAAACGAGCTCGTTCCCGGCGGTGCTTGCTGTCAGTCTTGGGCAGAATTTGCAGAGATATGCCTAGAAAATTCCCTCTGTCTTGCTGCCAAGCTACAGGGCTATCCATGGAAATACATCCCCACAGGGAATAAGTTTCTCCCACTACCCACCACAGGGCCAACTGATACAGCAATCCACAGCGAACTGTCTCCACTTTCCAGTGTTCTGCCAGTGCCCTGACTGGGCCAAATTCCTGCTTGTCAGGATGGTGCAGTTCTACTTCTCAGTGACCTAAATCCCACCCTGATTCCTGTGTGCATTGGTGGGGGAACCTCCTGAAATACCACAGTCTGTCCCTGCTGTTGCTGCGGAATGGCTCCCCTCAGTCAATCAAAAAATGCCATTTTTCCCCACGTTTTTGAGCTGCTGCATAAGAGAGGTTATGTGTCTGCATCCCATCCCATCCCACCATCATGTGCTCTGGGTGCTGTTGTAGGACACAGTATTGAAGAGATGATCCAAAGTGGTCAAAGGCTCTGGGGAAGCCTGAGACACCTCAGGAGGACTTGGCTTCCTGGGTCTCTCTGCTCTCCGGAATGCTGGACATGGACTTATGGCTGTGTGGGTGACTTGGGCTGAATTTGCCTTTTTCTGTATAAAGCTGCTCACCAGAGGATCAGCAGCCCCTGCACAGCAGCACCAGAGGCATTGAGATTCCTTTATTCCAGTTCCTTTAGGGTCTTGTCGTGCCACATCCCAGCTAATGACCTCTGGTTTCCGCGTGTGCCGCAGGTTCAGCCCGTACGAGTGGTACGACGCCCATCCCTGCAACCCGGGCTCGGACATCGTGGAGAACAACTTCACCCTCTTGAACAGCTTCTGGTTCGGGATGGGAGCGCTGATGCAGCAAGGTAGGGCAGCACCCACCTGCCCGTAAGGTTTTGTAAATTTAAAAATTGTTTTGGCTGCAACCTCCTGGGACTTCCTGGCCCCTGCAGTGCTGAGCACACACACACCCTGCTCCACGGAGGAACACTGCCTCCATCTCCCTCAGCTGCTTCATTCACCCACATACCAGAGGCTCTGTAGATTCCTATTTCTATTAATTCAAACCATTTGTTCAGTTTCAGGATCTCTGACCTGGCTCTCTCTGTTCTAAATCAACTTTTCCAGCAGGCAGGGTGTTTTGCCCTCTGCTCCATCCCCATTTTCTCCCTCCCCTGGTCATTCTGAGCAGTGTGAGATGCCCTGCATCTCCCCCAGACCAGGGCAGAGGCAAGGAGCTGCCCTGGGAGCCTCAGCCCCTCAGGAGTGCTGTCAGTAGCACTGGTGAGCCACCACGATGACAGGGACCTCAGAAATGGGATACAGATGGGATTACATTCCCGTGTGTGAATGGAACAGAGAGATGGAATGAATAGAATAAATCTGTTCATAAGGCAGCAGGGGGGGGAGCTTGGGAGCAGCTCTGAATAAGGAACAAAAATTCAGCTGTGATCTAATTGCAGAAAATCCAGGAATAGAAATAAGTGGGAAATGTCAAACATTTGTCACACTTTAATTTACCGTGTATCAGTGGTTCTATCCAGAGAGCAAAAGAAGCACAGGCTCAGCTCAGTGGCAGGCACAGAGCTCCTGCTCTGAGCCCCGCTGCCACCGCTGCCGCCCGTAATAGAGATTCCTCCTGGATCTCGGCCGCCCTCATGGACAGTGACAGCTCCCAGCAAGATGGTTTAGCAGCATGAATCATCCCTCTTATCAGATGCTGATAAATGAAAAGAGCTGTATTCTTTTTAACTCAATTCTGCATCTAAGGAGAAAAATATTTCAAAGCCAGACTGATGTCACAGCATCCAATGCATCAAAGGGCCGGAGATGGAAGAGGGAAGAAGCAGGATCTTGAGGAGAACCAAAGAACCCTCAATATCCAGGACTTCTCCTCTTCCTGGTGTCTCCTTGCTGCACTCTGAAGGGAGCAAAGCTACTCCCCATGCTCTGCTTTGATGCCACGCTGCCTAAAATTGCTTCGCAAAGCCCAATCTTTGTTGCACATTCCAGGCTGATAAATCCTCTGAGCACAGCTGTTTCAAACCCAAAGCTCTCGCCTGGCTTTAAAAGGTGTTTTGGGTGATTACAAAAATAGCACAACCCATTTAGCCCTTCGTGTCTGCTCAATAAAAGTCATTCCAGACCCACTACACCTTTTATGCTGTAACATCTCCTGCTTCCCCACTTCTAACTGGCATTCAAAGCCCTGGACCCTGATAGCTCCTTTCTCTCGCTGTTTGATTTTTTTAAAAAACCTTGTGTATTTGAACACACTCCCCAGAGTGAGTCTTTTGAAAATAATCTGTTTAAAAGCAAAGCCCTTTTTAAATGGCAGAACAAAACACTTATAAAAGTTCATAAATAGCTTGCTATTTAAATCTCATAAAAGCAGCCCAGTTAATTACTTCAGTTTGGATGTATCCTGTAAATTGGGCACTGTACCCAAGGTCAGTAATCAAGGGAGAGGGTTTTTCTGCAAATGCTACAAAAACCCCACTGATGTCATCAACATGCAAGATGTCTGGATAATTCGCCTCAAAACCAGTTGGCTTTAATTGCATTTCTGGAACAGTTTTGACAGTGAAACCTGATCTCACATATATATATATATATATATATATATATATACACACGTATATAAAATGCACATATGGATATATAAAATGGGTCCTTTCCCCCTATTTCCTCTCCCCTCCTTCCCCTCTCCCACCCCAGGCTCGGAGCTGATGCCCAAAGCCCTGTCTACACGGATCATTGGTGGCATATGGTGGTTCTTCACCCTAATTATCATCTCGTCCTACACGGCCAACCTTGCGGCCTTCCTGACGGTGGAGAGGATGGAATCCCCCATCGACTCGGCAGATGACTTGGCAAAGCAGACAAAAATAGAGTATGGAGCAGTGAAGGATGGAGCTACCATGACCTTCTTCAAGGTGAGACCGGGCAGAGGCTTTCTACCTTCAGGGCAGAGATGCAACACGCTGAGGCCAACGGGAGCCAGAACAAAGATCCAAAGGCAGAAAGCTTCCCAAGCCGCCCCTGCTGCTCCTTCCACACAGCTTCTTTCAGTCTCACATCTTGCCCAGACTGACAGTGTTGCTTACCTGAGTCCCACCAAGGCTAAATTCCCCTTTTCTGTTGTTGACTGAACTCACAAAATTAAACCGATTTTACAGTTTTTACCCAATATTGGCTCAGACACCCTAAATCATAGCACATACCAAAGTGCAGCTTGCATTAAAGCCTTACAGAATAATCTTACATTCCCTAAAGCATCTTCCCGGTTTCCACATCTGACCCATGCAGCTCCTTCCTTGCCTCTGCCCCATGGAGCCCCCAAAGTGACCCAGCCACCCTTCAGGGGCACAGGAGAGCCCAAATGAAACCCACAGCTGGACAGATGTTGCAAAGTGCCCTTCCTGACCAGTATTTTTTATAGCTGATATATCTTTTTTGTCCTTCAGGTATTCATACCAATGTAATCCAGTTTTATTAACCTCTGAGATCCAGGGCAAGGTAACACTACCAGTGCATCACAATCCAATTGCATTAACTTATTCTATTTAAAGCATAATTAAATTCAGAAGTCAGTCAGATTCTACCGTTGCCTCAAAAATAGAAAGAAACTGAGAGATGTAAAATGACCTTTAAAACCACTGCTGGCCTGTAAAAACCCAGTTTAAAAAGAGAGAGAATAAAGGGATAGAAATGAGGGGTGATTAAGGAATTATCATCCTGGCAAGGAAAGAGGCCCACAGGCAGATCCCAGGCTTTGGCTCAGGAATGGGGGCTGGCTCCCCTACACTTCTGGCTCCTTCCCCCTCCGCCACCCAAATGCAGAAGGACACACATGGGACAAACACAGTTCCCCAAGCAGGTTGTGCCTGGTGCTGCAATATTTGAACAGGCACAGGGTGATGGCAGCTTGACGAGGCCTCAGCAGTTTAATTGCCAAGACTCATTAAAGGAAATCAATATGCTGGATTTTAATAATAGAGAGAGCATTGCTCCTGTGCAACTTCTCTTGGCTCTGCTCTGGCTGAGAAGCCACTGTCCTCCCTGAATCTGTGTCCTGACTCTGACAGGCAGCAGCAGAGATTGTTAAAGAACCACGGAGGGGTTGGTTTGATCTTTAATGATTCTGGGAATGCCCAGTTGCTGCTGCGGGCCCATTTGCCTCCTGCAGTGGAGCTGGTCCATGCAGTTCTGTCTGTGGCACAGCTGAATGCGTGGTGGTGTCTTCCAAAGCCATATAAACCTGGAACAGCCAGCAGGAAAAGGCAGGCTGTAACCGTGTGCTTTAACTGCGCTTTCCAATATGAGTTTTATACGGGAATAAAAGGAAACTGTCTCTTTTAACAATCATCAGGACACAGTATATTTATGGCTTCATATCATTATCCATCAGGATCATACTTCAGGCTCCTAACGGCCTTGGCATGGTTTATTGATGCAGCATATTTTCCTTTCCCTTTTTATGATCATTGTTGTATGGAGATGAATTCTCAGGCATGTCCCTTCTGACAAGCGCTTCCATTACCGGAGCTGTGGGAGCGCCCATGTGGGATGCTCCTCTCACTTGTCCTTCCAGTACGGAGGGACATGGGAGAGACAGGAGTTCTGCCAGCCCCCAGCAAGGTCTTTGTCCTCAGCTGGGTAATTCCTGCAGTGGTTTTGGTCCAGCTGCTCTGTCAGTGCCACCTCCGTGGGTTCACCTGTCACAGCACAGAGCTCCGGGCACCAGCTGTCAGCAGAGGATCCACACTCCCTCAGATGGGTGGCACTGGAGGAACAGCACAAGGCTTCCCTCCCCTTCCTCTGCTCCAGGGGTCACCAGCAGAGACAGCCCACGCCAGCCATGGGTCCTGGAGCACTCCTGAACATCCAGAGCCTGAGCACTGCAGCAGCTCTGAACACACCGTCACTGCTGGGACACTGATGGCAGCACACAAATGAGGATCTCACCTGCTCTGTGGATTACCTGCTATACTTGGCCCAATTTGCTGCCTGGCTCCTTGTATGGCTGCCCCCCAAAGTCATTCCCCTCACAGCAGGAACTCACTCCTTCATTTCTCTGTGTTAAATCAACTGCAAACAGCACACCCCAACCCTGAGCACACCTGGGCCCTTCATCCCCTCTGTCAGTGCCCATCACAGTCCATGCTGGATCCCCCCAGGGATGCAGGGGGAGAGCACCGTCCTGGGAGCAGACCTTGGGGAGCAATGGACAGTGGGAGGAAGATGAAGACAGATGCCTCACATGCTGTTCCATGAGATGGTTCCCAAAGCACTGACCAGTTCTGCCTGTGTTCAGGCTGCCCCAGAGCTTGTGCAGAGCTCGCCAGGGACACTGCAGAAGGTCCCAGTGGAACCAAGACACCTCTGGGACAGCTGCACAGCGAGGGATGCTGCTCCCACAAAATTTGGCCCCATGCAGCCGAGCGAACCAGCCATGGCAGATGGGAAAAGAGAAAGTTTTACAAACCATATTGGCAGATTTGGACTTTGTGAAAAGAACTTTCTAGAAGCTGTTTACTCTCTGCTGGCAATGCAGATTGAGTTACAGGAATAAAGACAGATCAATTAATTTATGAACAGCATCTAGAGTTCATTATAACTCACTCCAGAAATCCTTCCCATCCCGCAGAGGATGCTGCCTCTCTGAATGCAGTTTGGAGTCTGGGTGTGAGTGTGTGTACACAGATACCTACTCACACAGAAATGATAAATCCTCAAGACTAAGTATCTTCAGCTGGTGGAAATCAATTTATTTTTTCATACAGGATGGAATTGAAAATCTTAAGCCTGAAAGTTCCCTTCGTGCCAATTTGGCTGATAAAAAAGCGTATATGTCTTGGCAAGATGCCTTGTAGGGGCTCCTCTAAACAATTCCATTAATTGATTTGGGTGACTGGCCCTGCAGAACTGCTTATTAAAGGTGGCTTCTGAGCTGTGACTCTGAAGAATGAACTCGGAGGCGTTCTCGGTGCCGCGGTGATCGCTGCGTTCGGAGGGGCTGGCACTCGGCTTTCACACACACATCTCATTTAGCACTAACACGGGGTGATTAAGATGCAGAGCACAGCTCTGAGCAGATTCTGGTGTTATTTATCCTGAACAAATCAAGGAGAAGCTCCACTCTCATGAGTTGGATGGAGAGATGTGAGCAGGAGTGAGACTCGACCCCATCCATGTGAGCCATGGCTGCAGCACCAGCCCTTGATAATTAGTGATATCTCTATCATTCCTAATGTCCCGGGGCTCCTGACGCGAGGAACTTCTCTGCTAGGAAGAAGCCAGAGTCAGACCATTTATCTTAATGCTTCACAGCACCCAAGCAATCCCTCCTCATCTACCTTTGGCAGCAAAGGTGTCACTAAGGGGGACCTGGGGACCCTCCGGAAAATGTGGGGGCACAGGAGGGTCTCTTTACCCACAACCAACTGAGATATGCCTCTTTTAAGAAGCCCATAAAAGTGAATGGTGAATCTCTGAAGAAGAAATTAGCACCCAGCCACAGCATAGCAAATACAGATCAGACCAGTAATGAACCCCAGCAAGGATTTTTTAAGGTAAACTGTGGCAAACCAGGGGTCCAGCAAAATAAAATGTACACACAAATAAAGAACACAGAAAAAACATCAGCAAAATAAACACAATTTAAGGCAGTCTTTATTACTAAATTACAACTGAGATGGTTTTGCTTATTTCCATGGAGCGGTCCTGGCTGACGACATCCAAATTCCCATCAATAAGCAACACCAAGTATTTGAGAGGAGGAAGGGAAGAAATGAACTTTTCCCTCAACTATAAAATATGTTCTGTGGCTTAATTGGGTGTGAGCTGGAGCAGGGATGATTCTGCCCTCGCTGCCCCTGCGATTTGGGATTGATGACCAACACCACTCTCACAATGAATGACAGCTGCTTCCAGGATTTTAGCAAACTATCAGCCTGTAAGGGCTGTGCTGGAAATCCCAGCTGGGGAATTTTCCCTTGGAAAAGTAGTGTTGTTATTAGGTTTTAGAGCCTGAGACTGCCCTGACCAGGGCTGTGTGTGAGCTGCCCTGCCAGCACCAATGGCCTGACCTCCCTCCTGGACGGACCTCCCACCTCATCTTCCCTGCCGGGGTCTCGGCCCTGTGCCCGGATCTCTGTTCCAGCTGTTCATTAGGCACAAGTGAGCAGTGGCCAGCAGCCCCATTCTCGTGGCCAGCCCTTGTCCAGGCGTGCCCCAGCTGGAGGAGTGCTTGACCCCTGCAATGGCTGGAGCTGGGCTCAAAGCAGCGCAGCCGGCACTGAGAAATCCGGGCTCTTCCTGGCATCCCAAACACAATTAAATCCTTTCAAGCTGGTCAGGAGCAGTGATTTAAGAGAAGAAGAGAAAAGTGTTTTTTCTCTTCCAGGGAACCCTGTCTCGTGTAATTTCAGTTGCCTGAAGAGGTCCAGTGCCTCATGCAAGTCCCATTTGCTTCACTAAATGCAGCCTATTGATTTTTTGCCAGTTTATTTTGCTCTGTGCTCTAAACTGGGGGAACACTGATGTTAAAAGCTCTGTGTCAACACCCAAGGAGCATTAAATGCAGAAAGAGAAGAAGAGAGAGGGACAGCCAAGGAACCCAGAGGCCTCTGATGTGAACTATATAAATGTTAAACAAGTCCTTATCAGCCAGCCGAGCCCAGGATTCATTTCAATTACCCATTGTAATGTACAGATATTTAATAGTCCTTTTGGAGGCTACATTTCTTGCTGCTCTTTGAGGTTTGATAGCTGCCACAAATCTACCTTACAGGCACTGGTCCAGATTTTCAAGCGAGGGAGATTATCCTGCCTCTTGAATGAAGTTTGCTCCAGCACATCCACTGCTGCGCATTCATCAAGTGGATTATAACGAGCATGAGCTTTAATGGAGAAGAAATGAATCCCTGGGTATTTCAGTCAGGAGAAGGGGCCCACAGGGTTAAAGGCAGAGGAGCAGCCTTTGTTTGAACAGCACTGCACTACCCAGCTCAGGGGTGATGAGCTTTTGTTTAACTTTTGTTAAACACGCTGAAATGAAGGAGGTGGATGGGCAAAGCATTTGGGATACGAAGCATTACAAGGGACTTTCAGCTGCTTCACCTTTATTTATTATGGTTTTATCAGAAGAACCTAACGCTGGCACATTTTGGGTGATACTGAAAAAATGAGGGGGAGCTGTGGCAGCAGCAGTTGGGCTGGGCTGGGGCTCCATCTCCTGCTTCCTCATGGAAGGACAGAGACCTGTAGAAGAGAGAAATGACGGCTGAAGGCACAGCTCTGCAGCAGCAATTCCCCCGTGCAGCACCCTTATTCCAGGCAAAGCACAGGGACTTATCAGCCCTCTGACTTATCAGCCAGCTCCAGGCTTGCTGAGGAGCACAGTGGAGGAGGAGGTTTGGCTGACTAAGCTGCCTCTTATGAAATAAGGAGGCAAAAACAGATCTAGGAAAAACAAGAAATTGGGCAGAAAGGAAGAACGGTGCATAAAGGAGCAGTGGGAATGCAAGCCTCAATATCCAAATGCAGTTCCAGAGCCCACAGGAGTAGCAGGGCTGGTCTGAGAGAGAAGCACTGACCCACAGGAGCACTGGGAGCAGTGAACGGACAAGAGGACACTGCTTTGCCTGTCTGGGAAATCTTCCTTAAATAAAGCCAGTTCTGACCAGCAGTCTGGTCCAGTGGAAGGTGTCCCTGCCCATGGCACAGGGTGGAACTGGATGAGCTTTAAGGTCTCTCCCAACCCAAACCATTCTGTGACTTTTGTGACGACTGACACAGACAACTCAGATAAATGGGACACTTCAAATGTTATGGCAAGACGTAAAATAACCATATTTCTTCTCACTCAACACATTTTCTAGAAGAAAATAAAACCATTCACATGAATAACAAGCTAGAAAACATATTCCTTCCTTTGCAACAGAATGTCTGCTGATAGTGAAAGAATATCCATGTTTATTTTTAGCCGTAAGACAATCTTCTTGAATATCTCCATGCTTCTGTTTACGTGGATATGTTAAATCTGTTTGGCAGTTGCACATATCTCAGAGGAGACATGTTTCCTTGCCATGCTTGAGGAAAGACAAAAATATCATAGTGTGTAGAGAAAACCACGTCTTCCAAAACCCTCCCTGTTCTCGCTGCATGCAGAAACATCACAGGGTAAACAAATCCTGGTTAGGAAATGAACAGATTTAAGCAGATCTAACAATGTCCTGGGAGACAAGAGGGCCTGCAGGGCATCGGGCAGGGTCTCAGTTCCACCTCAGGACCTGAAGCACATGCAGAGTGGGATGTTTGCTTCAACCTCTGTCTCTCTTTATGGCAAAATAAATCCAAACAATGTTGGGCAGTGAAGGCAGAGAGGTATTTAAGACAAAGTCAAATTCATGGTTGCTCCACTGTGTGATCTGTTCTCAACTATTATTATTATTATTTACTAAAAAGATACCAGCTTTCAGCAAATGGAAAATTCATTGTTATTTTGGGGCTGGGGGATATCGTTTTTCCAGAAATCCAAAATTTCCACGTTTGAAAAAATGTGGGCTTTCATGAGCAGCAAACCCACAGCACTGGTTAAAAACAATGAGGAGGGGATCCAGCGAACCCTGACAGCTGATTATGCTCTGCTGATGGAGTCCACCACCATCGAGTACATCACCCAGAGGAACTGCAACCTCACCCAGATCGGGGGGCTCATCGACACCAAAGGCTATGGGATTGGGACACCCATGGGTAAGTGACAGTTCTGCACGTACCCCAAGGGGAGCTGGTTACCCCAAACACAACAGAGGTGATTAAAATAATCCACTCCCAGCAGCAAAATTCCAAATGCCAGACTTCACACTGTCTGCCTGCTGAAGAGAGGTCTGAACTGCTCTGCCTAACACAGACACCTTCCCTACTTGCTGGGATTCTAGTCCCACTTTCCCTCTGTGTATAATGGTGCTCCCATCCCCAGGGTCACCGTACAGGGACAAGATCACCATCGCCATCCTGCAGCTCCAGGAGGAGGACAAGCTCCACGTCATGAAGGAGAAGTGGTGGCGGGGGAATGGCTGCCCTGAGGATGAGAACAAGGAGGCCAGTGCTCTGGGCATCCAGAACATCGGAGGGATCTTCATCGTCCTGGCAGCAGGCCTGGTGCTGTCTGTGTTCGTGGCCATGGTGGAGTTCATCTACAAGCTGCGCAAAACAGCGGAGCGCGAGCAGGTACTGATTCCCTCTGATTCCCTCTGATTCCCTTAGCCCAGCCGTGGAGGGGTTTGCATGCTGACCCCAGAGACAGGCAGGGAGGGGGCAGAGGGATCCAGCCTGGCACCCCTAAAACACCGTCCCCAGGGGCTCACTGGTGGGTCCCTCTGACGGCCTCCACTCGGGGGAAAGTTGTGTCTGCTCTGATCAGGGTCATCTGCTGCTGCAGCAGCCACACCTGGACATGTTGGTGGGGTAGTTTAGAGCAAGCTGAGAAATAAATCATTAAAATATAGGCAGAAGTCCCTAGGAGGGGCCTTTCTCAGCTGTTACAGCCACTTGGAATCACCTTGCACGTTCCAGGTGTGACTAAACGTGCCTTCTCCCCACTCCCATTCAAAGAGGAACTAGTAAGGGCCCACCAGGAAGCCTCACACTGCCTTATCAACCCTTCCCCACGCTCCCAGATGCAGCCCATCAGTGGCTGACCAGTGTTCAGGAAACAACAGAACTGCTTTTATGCTCTTCCTCTGCCATGGGTGTCCCAATGCAGTAAGTGGAACGTGCATTTGTGTGCATGACCAGAAGTCAAAGCGAGCTGCCCTCACGATGGGTGAGATGGAGAAAGGAAGGCTTCCCGGTAGCAGGAGGGTCAGACTCATCCCAGTCCCCCCACAGGGATCACACAGCTCCAGACCTCCAGCAGCCGCGTGCAGCTCTGCCTTTGTGCAGGATTTAGCGTTGTCAAATGTCGCTGTTGAAACGTGGACGTGTAGAAAAACCACACAAAGTCCAGGGTCAGGTAGAAATGGTGGCATGAGCTGGTTTAATGGCTTTTTCCCCAAGGCTTTTACATGTTAGTTCGCAAAAAGTGAGTTAAATGGCATAAAGTAATTGGTCCTCTGGCCATCCACCCCTCAAGGGGATTGGCCCAACACTAAGACATCCATTCCCGAATGTTTTTCTAGTTTAAGCCATAACAATTCAGCAAAACAAGTTTTAGGTGTGAATATTTATGAAACTGGTAACTCTGTTTTAGTTAGCTTGCATGGGAAAGACAGAGTTCTCACAAAATGCTAGAAAGCTGAAGAAATTCACTGCTGAAGCTTTTTCAGCATCCACAGTCAAAGGTACACTCCTTGCCAAGGCGCCCACGCATCCTCGCGGTCCCACAGAGCACAGAGGATGCCTGAAACATCCCCAAACCACGTGCTCACCCTCCACTGAGCCCTTCCAGCCCCCCTGCTCACAGAGGGGGGAGCAGAAGGCTGCAGCAGTAACGGAGCGTTTTGTCCCCGCTGTCCCCAGCGCTCCTTCTGCAGTGCCGTGGCCGACGAGATCCGGCTGTCGCTCACCTGCCAGCGCCGGGTCAAGCACAAGCCCCAGCCCCCCATGATGGTGAAGACGGACGCGGTGATAAACATGCACACCTTCAACGACCGACGGCTGCCCGGCAAGGACAACATGACCTGCAACACCGGATTGGCGCCTGTGTTTCCCTAGGGAATGGGAGTTGGGGTGGGGCGGGAGGGAAGGAATCGTGGCAGACAAGGCTGGATGCATCCTGAACTAGGGAGGAATGGATTAAAAAAAGAGAAAAAAAAAAAGCCTGGTTTGTTCATTTCAAGAACAAGGCCTTTGCAACCCAGCTGCATCCATCGCCGCAGAGGAGCCAGAACTTCCAAGCACGGACAGTAACGTGGGTCTTGGGGCTTTTTGCGCTGGTTTTGTTACTTTTCATTCCTTTTTTTTTAATGCTTCGATCCTCCAGGCCTCATGGAGTCCAACCACCACCCAGGAGTCTGATGTTTACACACTGAAAACACGCGGAGGTGAAGCAGAATTGAGCCAACCCCGAGTGGGTGAGGAGGAGCCGCGAGCTTGGCTCCATCAGCACGGCAATAAACAGGAACACTCGGTCAGGTGTGAGCACCTGGTCCACAGCGACACACAGAGCACATTTTGGATACACTGTCCGGGAAAGGGAGAGGCATCTGGGAAGCACTGGGATGGTCAAGGCTGTGCCTGCCCTCAGAGAAGCTCGCGGTGGCCCCTCACCTCGCGGCTGTGCTGGCTGCAGCCACCCGGAGCGGGATGGCCACATGGGAACACGGTGGCAGAAGGTGACACATGTTCCTCAGCAGGTCCAGGGCAGCTGACTGGGAAGGGGGGAGTGAGCCTGAATGGACCCAAGCTCCGGGCCAGGGAGGGCACAGCGTGGCATGCACAGGACCTTCTGCACCTCCGAGTGACACCACCCACACTCCCTGTGCCAAGCTCCAACCCAAGCCCAGGGTGACACCAGGGTGATCTCCAGGTCCTCAGCTCCATCTCTGCTCTTCCTACAAAGCTCAGTCTCTCCTGCAGAGAAGCATGGGAAGCAACCAGGTCCACGGGCTCCAGCAGCAGCAGGAACAGAGCTACTTCCAAGAGTCAGAAGTACCAATTTCCATGAAATTCAGCAGTGCTGAAATGCAACTCCAGACTGGGAGGAGACAGTGGGCCTGGTTTAGGACTAAGTGCTCTCCATGGCATCAAGGACCTAAAAGTTGAACCTCAGCCTGCGGGGCCAGGGCTGGCTTGGGGGGAGCAGAGCTGCCAGAGCCAAGCCTGGGGTCCCTCTTGCTCTGACCACGAACTGCCATCCCTCAGGCAGCTTCTCCGTGGGATTTAAGCGAACACACACTAAAATGCTTTTAGGAAATCTTCCATGAATTGTCTTCTTATTTTCAGGTTGTTTAATCCGGAAGGTTTGGTCCTGCAGATGAATTTAGGCAGAATTACCAAAGACCCCTCTGCTGACCTAAGGTAACACTCGAGTAGCGTCCCTCGGCTCCATCCCTGCCAGGGTTCCCACAGGCAGCCCATGGGACACTGTGGATTCACTCACAAAGTCAAACACATGGAAATTCCTCTGCCCACTGTAACCCAGAGTGTCACACCTGTGATGCAAAGGTGCTTAAAAGCTCTGATTTAAACCCTGGTGGTGTAGGAAACAGCAACGCCCTTCCCCTGCAGGGGTGAGAGGGACAGTGACCTGCCACAGGACCCCACCTGTGCCCACCTGTGTGGAAGGCAGGTGGGGCAGGGATGGAGCAGCCAGAGCCTCGCTCTGTGCCATGGGTGCAGTGGGTGCTGTGGCCACAGCAGGAACCAGATGTTGAACTGACCCCCTTCAAGCCCTCCCGAGCTGCACGGCCACTCTGGAAAGTTTATCCTCGCCCGAAGGAACAAACCCACCTGCAGCTGATTTGGGGTTTTTCCCCACCTGTTCCTCTCCGTGCTCAGTCAGGAAGGTTGACTCGAGTTGAGCAGAATCAACAAATTCGCTCAAGGGGGAAGAGCTGCTCCCCCACCCCATCATGGAACACAGTTCGTCCTTATTTTGCTTTTTCCATGATGCAAAGAAACAACAGAGCGACCCCAAACAAAACCAGGTGATTTGTCATACTTCGACTCGAGTAAAGATATGCAAAGAATTTACATTCATTTCCACCTTTTCACAAAAACCATGAAAAATTAGGGGTGAAAGCTGCCAATGCAATGGGCATCAGATTCTTAACAGTTTGCTGCCCAAATACCTTGAGCAGAGGACAGACTGAAGTGTGGGGCAGCTTTCAAAAGCTAATGAAATGCTTTCTGTATTCCCTTGCAAATCCTTAGGCTTGTCAGAGTAGTAGATTTTATGTTTTCCTTGCAAATTTCTAAGCTCCAAAAAAAAGCAGAGATGAAAACAAAGCCTGGAATTGGCTTTAAATGTCCAGAGAGTAAAATACCACAGAAATCAGCATTCCTTTTGCTTCGTAGCAGATTTCTAAAAAATAAATAAATATTGCTAATACCACAAACCCCATTTATTTATTGACACCAGCCTGATTTGATTTTACTCACAAATGTGATGGGTGAGCATCTGGAATCGCTGGTGTACTGCCAGCCAGATCCAAACCCTGCAGATGAACCTTTTCCTCCTGTCCCCACACCCCTAAACCAGCCACGAACTGCAGCCAAATTCCTGCTTCTACAGCTTTGTGTTGAAGTTTTGATCGTTGAAACACTTTGAAATCCAATAAGGGAACATTCTGCAGAACCCAAAACCACACAGAGGAGCTGCTGGGACCCCAGCCCGGCACGCACCCTTCCCCCTGACCCCACTCACTGTGACCTGAGGGGACGTGGACGATCTCAGCCCTCAGCCTTCCTGCGGGACCCGGGGGCAGCTGGCCCAGGAGAGCTCCCAGAGCCTCTCCTGTGCCTCCCTGTGTGCTCCTGGTGCTGGAGCCCCAAAGCCATGTGTGTTCATCCCAGAGGAGGAGCGGCGAGCCGCATGTTGGGAGACTTGGGAAGGGACAGAGCCCATGACAAAGCCTCAAAGCCTTCCGTGAGCGTGTCCGTGACCTGGTTGGGAATAGAGACAGCTCACATCTGAAATCATCTGACTTCCAGCGCCATTTAACTTGGTTCCTTTCTTCACTTGGGCAGAGGGACTGGAAAACTGAGGAGGAAATACAGGAAAAGCAGGTTTGGGTTATTAAATTGTATCTAAACTGTTGTCACCTCGGCTCACCGTCCCCTTATCACTTGCTTTTTCCCCCTCCAACTCTCCCATGAGACAGAGCAGGGACATCCAGCAGCTTCCCTGGGGTGGATTTTCTGTTTGAAGTCAACCAACAGCATGTGTCAGGTCTGATGTCGAGGGGACAAACCCACAGAGAGACAGAATATGCAAAGGGGAACCAGCTCCAGCTCTGGGCACCCCACTGCTCCTCCTCGGTGGCGGCTGCTGGGAGCAGGACTTGGCCGGGTGCCAGCACAGAGGCTCTCTGGGAAGGTCACAGCGAAGGGACACCATGGATCCTGGTGGCTTCACCCAGTGTTCACCCCAGCACCCAGTGACCGTGGGGTATGACAGTCCGCAGCGTGCTCGGGGCTGGCAGGGCAGGAGAATTCCCAGGCATTGGCATCAGGAGCCCTCTGCTCTGTACCTTACTTTGACATGTTTCTCAAAAAAAAGAAAAATAAAAAATAATAAAAAAAAAATAACAGAAAAGAATGGGAAAAAGGAAAAAATAGTCTCCGTGACATTCAGGGGATTTTCCTTTGTGGACATGCAGAATTTCTATGAATATAGTTTTTTGTAAACATTTTGTAACAATTTTGGTTTCATAGTAACTGTGTTACTTGCTGATCATTCTAGGCTGATGTAAATACAATTTCCAAAAAATAAAAAAAAAAAAAAAAGAAAAAGTTCTGATTATTTTCCTTTTTAAGACACTGTGATATATCAAAGTGCACAGTTTGCTGTATGAAGTAATATGGTTTTAAATTTTAAATAAATAATTTCTAGAAAATAATGACGTTTATGCCTATTTATACTCAACACCTCCCTTCCCTTTTGCTCAGATTCTATCCCAAACTCACATTGTTTAATGACATCCCAGCTTTATCAGCCACAAAGGTGATGATGATAAAACCACTTCCCAACTGAACCCAAACACCTGGGAATTGCTGCTGGTGCTGCTCACCAAGGGGGTTGTGGCACGTTTGGGTGGTGATGGTCTTGAGCACAACACACGGAGGAGAAGGGAAGATCCGAATTTTGGCCAGAGACAGAGAAGAGACAATGAGGCTCAGGCAGTGCAGCTCTCCCTGCCCTCACACACCTCCCACAGTTTGCTATCAGACAGGTAATTAAGCCTGGCTATTCCATGAAGAGCTATCCACAGGAGCTCTCTCCCATCGTGGTTTGCCTGGAGGCTGCCTGAGCTTTTCATCACAGGGAGGTGCCGCAGCCTGAGAGCCCCGACAAGGCTGTCGGGTTCATAAAAGCTCTGTTTGCCTCTTCCCTTCCGTGTAAGTCAAAAATCTTATTAGCCCGATAAAAGCTGAGAGCACCCTAAAGGCCAGTGTTTATTAGTCTGAAATCTTTATGACTCTGCTTTATTATATCCAGGCAGGGAGGGAACGTCTGCGGTTCCTGGGATGGGAGCAGTGAGTGTGGTCGGAGCTGTGCCCTTTCGGCGGCGGTAAAACCAACACCAAAAACCGAGGCACAACCCCGGGGGCGGCTCTGGGCTCCAGTGGCACAGCCCACCCTGCACACTGAGAAATAAAGACAAATCCTTCCCATTTCAATTATTTCTAAGGGTCACCCTCAAAAGTCTTTCACGTCTCTATTCACTTGAACCCCCAGAAAACCAAAAGCTTTGACGCTGGCGCCGAGGGGGGATCGGCAGAGCCAAGCCCAGCCTCACTTTTATGCTCTGAGCCCTGATCAATATGCAGAGAACACAGCAAAAAGAAGAAGGGAAAAAAAGGTAAAAGCGACGGATGCCTTTGCAAAGCTGCTTCTGCATCACTTAGCGGGAGAGACCTTCTCTGGGAGCAAAATCCCTTCCCACGTGCCTCGCAGCTGCCGAGGACAGCAGGGGCAGGACGGGGCAGGGCCGGCTGACCCCGCATGACAAACCTCCGGCTGCGCCAGGAATGCCAGAAATTGTCAACATAAATCATTATCAGCAATAACGGGGGGCAGCAATTAACCTTGTCAGTCAGCAGCTCACCCTTCCCCGACTGTGACCCACCGCCTCAGAGCTGCCAATCACCTCTGAATGAATAATGAATGAGACAACAGATTTCACTCATAAAGCAGCAGTTTGGTTCCCTTTGAGCACCAATTAATCCCTCTGGGCAAAATATGGAGAAAAAAGGGAAATGGTGAGAGGCGTCTTCCCACCCTCCCGCCTCCCAGTCCCAGCCGGGCACCTTCAGACACTTCAGATTTTCAGCTCAGCAGAGGACAGTTTTTAACCTGGATTTCATGCAGCACAATCCCATTCCAAAGCAGTAATTGTACATGTGTGAGCAGGTGTTTTCCTGACCCTGGATGCCAGTGCTCTGATGCATCCCTGTGCCCTCTAGCAGGCACAGGCCACCATGACCCCTCCATGAAGTCCTGCTCTCTACGAACACCAACTCTTTCCTTCTCCCCAAAACAAACCAGACAAAATCTCTGCCACTCAGGGAGGACTCAGGCAAGTTTGGACTTGAATGTTTTCACAGGAAAAATACACCTGATTTCCTTAATGGATGTTTGGGGCTGGAACAGGGGGAATGATGGCAGCAGGAAATATCCATTGTGTCCTCTAGAGCCTGCCAGAGTGGGTTGGGCAGGACAGTCCCTGCACGGTACAAGAACTGGGTTTGCATCACCAAACAACCATGGAAACAGGGAGCAGCACCTGCATTTGAAAACTTTCCATTTAATAACACTGCTGTCTGTCCAGCACCAGGAGTCTTCCAGGATCTTCCTGAGATTCCCACAAGTGGCATTATCTCATCCCAGCCCAGCTTGCTGAGCGTGACAGGCTGATCCCAGTTCATGCCACCTCCATCTCCAGCTCCACAGGCAAGACACTGAAGTGGCTTGCAGCACAACCAGGAGCTGTGGGGCCTCCCCCAGAGACCCCTCCATTAAAAAATAAAACAGGAGGAACAGATGGGAACAGGGTGGGCTGGGCCCTGAAGAACCAGGGGGTGATGCCAGTGAGAAGTGGAGCCCAGCAGAAAGGTGAATAGCACAAAAAGAAACCTGCCCTGAGCCTCCAGACACACAGCCTGGATCCAAACTGGATTGTGACATTTTGAAGGATCTGGTGACATTTCCCTTCAAGAATTTCTGTGCAACTTCTGCGTCTGGTATTTCCCACCAGAAACTGAAATATCCCACCAACTGTAGGACTGGAGTTGTGCACTATAACTAGAAAAAAACAGAGCCTCTGCCTTAGAGAGCTGTGCTCAGGTAAACAGGGAAAGAAAGAAAGAAAGAAGAAAACACCAAAAAAAAAGAAAGACTTAGTCCTGCACAGAAGGGCAAGGAAAGGGAGCAGAGCAGGGGTCTGGTCCATCAGCAGAAGGGCCTCATCAGCTCAGGACTGCACTGGAAAGACCCTGGGGAATCAGATGAACTGGGTGACAGGGACAGGCTCTGCGTGGCCTCTGCACACCCCAGGAGCTGCTCTGGGGACACATGCCCTGGCTTTCCTTGGTAACTCCACACATTAAAAGCATTAAAAACACTAAAAGTGTGTCCTCCTGCCCCAAACCAAGAACTGCCTTCCTGCCCCCCGCCCCCTGTGGTGCCCAAGAACTGCTCGTGGGGAGATGGGGCACAGCAGAGGAGCAGGGATAGGTCTGGAGCAGAGCAGGATCAGGCTCTGGTGCTGGAGGGAGCAGCAGGAGCAGCTCAGCTGGAGGTGCTCAGGGACATTTCAGAGCTGAGAGCGCTGAGCAATCTGCAGGGGCAGACAGGGTGCTGACACCTTTTATTTGAAGCAGTATCGATGGTGCTGTTTAGCACACTCTGAGCACGCTGAAAGCATCAGCTTAGTAAACAAGAACTCTTTTGGCAGCAGTGAGGTAACATATGGGCTCTGGGTATAATGTGCCTTGAAATGGTTGTCGTAAATTAGCGGCGTGCCTGTGACACAGGGAGCACCTCGGAGCCCGAGGACTGCACGGGTTGAGAGGAGGAGCAGGTCTGGAGAGGTGTCTTTTCATGGGCTTGAAGGAGAGGCAGGAGGAACCAGAGCTTGGTCCCTGGGAGAAGGGAAAAGGGAGCCATTAGAGAGGGGAAGGGGGCACACGGCAGAGCACAGGGTTGGAGAATCGCTGTGGAAAACACAAAAACACACTGCAAAAAAATGTCAGGCACAGACCATTCCAGTCTCTCAGGTTTTTTTACCCTTCAGCACTAGGTGTCTTATTTTCATCCTCCCCTGCTGCCCAGAGAGTCTCTCTGCCTGTTCTCCATGCATGCTGTGTGCTCACATAATGGCATTTTTTCCCCATTAATGTGTTTATCTTGCTCCCTGTGCTTTGTTGGATGCACCATTCGCTGCTTCTTTACAGCAGTACCTCGGGAGCCAGTTTTGCTCGGGGAGCTTGAGGCTGGTACTGACACTGTGTCACTGCAGGGTCGTGATGAACCATGGAGATTGGCACCATTTTGACAATTCCCATAGGAATGGCACTTCCCAGCACCCCAGGGCCTGCAGCCCACACCACCCCACCCCTGGAAGGGTGACCTGTCTGGGAGCGCTCACCTGTCCCCTCTCAGGACCTGAAACAGGCAAGCCCTGAGCCAGGAAAAAGCCAAACGCTTTCGTTTGGACAAAGGGGAGAAGTTTTCAGTTGGAGATGGCTGTGGAAAGGGAATGAGGTTTATTCCGAGTATTTCAAGAATGCTGCTCTCCCTTTCTGTGGCCTTGCTAAAACAGCTCAGAGAGACTGTAATTGAAGTGTTTAAGAAGCATCTGTCATTATTAAAACAAAGTTGCTCTGCAATTTCACTGTTTCACTGCGGTTTCATTATCTCATGCAAATGAGCTGCTCTTCCCCTCTGTGGCGGGGCTGGAGGGAGAGGAGCCCCAGTGAGGGAATTTATTACCAGTTCTCACTCCTGAGATTATCAATTGCAAATGAAGGAGCATAAATACATCTTCTTTAGCTGCTTATGCCACATTAAGGAATGTGCTCCAAGCTAATGGCTTTGCCACTCTTGTCTCATCAGGCAGGAGCAGAGCATGGGGACACACACGGCTCCTCTGCTTCACAGCAGCATGAGAGAGGCTGGAAGAGCTGGGGCTTGCTCAGCAGGTTGTTACTACAACACTAATCCCAACCCATCCTGCAGATCATGCAGCTAACAATGGGTAATATGAGTGGGACAGTTTGTCTTCTAGCAGAAATTCTGGCCCCTGATGATCAGCAACACAACCACCCCTCCAGCCCTGCTCATACTTCAGGCTTCACAGCCTGTCCATACCTGCATGCCTGATTTCCAGTTTCCCTTGCTGTCCCAGTGCTTCCATGGCTCAGAGCTCACCTTGGCTCTACCCCCAAACCCCGCTGAAGCTGTCCCTGGCTGCTCCTGCACAGAGTGAGCCCGTGGGGAGCTCCTGGGGCTGGAGCAGAGAGGAGCCCTGCTCCCCTCCTGGCTGGAAATCCAGGGGGAACACGAGCAGGATCCCTGTGTCTGTGGGGCTGGCAGAGCCCAGCAGCTCTGGCCGTGGCTCCTCAGACAGCCGAGCCCCAGGGACCATCACCCAGCCTGCTGCTGGGCTGAGCAGCCCTGGGGAAGCTGAACAAAGAGCTGTGGCTGCTGCAGTCCTTCCCCCACACAGAGCACCACTTGCCCACGTTTTGGATCCTCCAGCAGCACCAGGACTGGGCTCAGGTATGACACAGCTCAGCCACCACCTTCACTGACACCTACAGACCCCAGCCACTCCTTGTCATCCACCTCCCCAGCCTCTCCCCGGAGAGCCAGGTGGGGAACCAGGTGGGGAAAAGCTTCTGAGGTGGTTCACAAGGCATTGCAGGAGCTCCTGCTCCCAGCACCACAGCTCTGGCAGTGCCTGACTCCAGCAATGCCCACGGGACACCAGCAAAGAGGCAATGGCTGAGTGGCCTGGCACAGATGTGCAGCAGGACACTGTCACCAGTGGGTGTCTGGCCAGGCTGCCACTGCCCAGGGCCCACAGGCACTAAGGGGGTGATGCCTTGAGAGGCTTCCCAAAAACAGAGATCAGGCAGGAGTAAAGGGAATAAAGGTGGGGATTTATTGGAAAGGCCTCCAAAGGTACCCCTGGGGAGCCAGAGGTGCTGCCCAGATGGGCCCCGAGATGGACCCTGAGAGGCCACGAGTTCTTCCCACTTTCATAGCTTTGGTTCATTTGCATCTCAGGGTTCATTCTCCAATTAAAGCTGCAGTTAATGATGGAATTGCCCTCAGCTTGCCCCCTGTTTAGAGGCTCTTTGGTTGATACGTTTTGGGCCTAGGACAGTCTGGGTGTCCTTGGAGAGCAGCCCCGGAGAGTTACACACTAACAGTAGAGGAATTGAAAAATATGAAGTTAAAACCTGAGGCATCAGGGGTGCCAGGCTGTTCTTGTCCCCAGCATCGCTGTGGGATCCCTCCATGTGCAGAGGACTCCACCAAAGCTGGAATTACATTTTCTTCAGAGCATTTCTGTCTGAGAGAAACAGCAGCTGATCCTGTGCAATCCAAAGCTGGCAGCCTGCACTCAGCCATCCATCAGGAGTGGGTAATTGATGCTATCAAGGGCCAGTTTATTCCAATCCATGCGGCACTCGGCACATCGGCATTCACCGCAGCCCGCTCCCCTGCCAGAGGGTGAGACAACGCTATTATCTTAGACAAACCCCTAATTCCAACAAATTCGATTACCCAGGCAAATGAAAACAACACAAACAAAACCGTCTGAGGTTCTGAGGGCTGAATCACTTGTCTGTGGGCTCAGTTATTCATTTCCAGGGGGATTTATAGCACTGTGGTAGGGGCAGTTTGGACAGAGCAGCCTCTGGCACCTGCTCACCCAAACACAAGCCCTGATTATCCCAAAGCCTGTCCTCCAGATGCTCCTCGGAGGACCTGGCCCTTCCAGACTGGCTGCACAAGGCTTTTCCTCTCACTCTCATCTCCTCCACCTCGCCTGCAAAGACAGGGCTGTTCTGCAGGTCTGGGTGCTCCAGCTGGAGCCTAAGGAACTATTAAAATGATCATGAATGTTAAATACAAGATTTGGAAACCTTTTGAGTCTATTCTTACTCCTTTGAGGCTTTTTTTTTCCCCCAGGAGATGCTGATCACTAGAAAGGCCCTGTAAACAAGTGCAATCCTGAATGTTTTCCATCACAGTGTGATTGAGGTGGATGCTGCAGAACAGTCTCAGAAAATAAAGGTGGAATTTTTATTCCCCTGGAAATCGAGGTCTGATGAGACAGTCTGGACCAGCTCACTGAGGGACACAGGCCAGGTGACTTCTGTAGGCAAGGACAAGAACTGAAATTTCAATTTTCACACCCAAACAAGCAGTCAGGGCACTCCTACGAATTGAGCTCCTGAGCAAGGATGATGGATGAAGTAAACAACAGAGCTGTGTGGAAAGGGCAGTGTTCTTGCTTGGGGGGGAATCATTTTCATTACAAACCCTCCAAAGAAAATCTCAAAACAATCTCAAATTGTTTAGATTTTCTCCAAATGCAGAAGTGAGAGAAGTGCCACTTTCCCTGGCAGGGCTGCGGGGACCCACGGCCCCACAGCTCAGCCTCCCAGCACCTTCTCCTCTCCCAAAAGGACACAGATCCCACAGGAAACTGTGGCACAGCGTTCCTGCCAGCCAGCCAGGGCCCAGCACATTTCCCTTGCCCTCTGGCTTCCCTGCACTCACCAGTTCCACCTCCCCAGGCTCCCTGTGTGAGCTCCTGCAGTCGCAGCTATCAATCCCTCCCAGCCTTTAAGTGGGATCATCTGGAAATGCCCAGTTTATGTTCCACGCTGGGATATGTACAAAGTCCCTCCTGGGCCAGTGGCAGTGCTCTAATGAGCCCATCAATAAACCAGAGCAGCTGCTCTGAAAGAATTCAGCTGTTCCAAGATGGAAAAGTCCATTAAGTTTATTGCATGAAATGCTGGACAGGGTTTAGACAGAGAATCGCTGCCAGATTAGATAAACTCCCAAAGACCTGCCAAATGCAGGAAGTGGAGGCAGGACAGGGAGTTTCAAACCATCATTACCCCTGGAGGGGAGGGAACATCCTTTTATCTCCAGTTGCTACCAAGAAGCAACAAGTCTGATGAGATTTGTGGAGGTGCTGTTCTTTGGCTGGGTCAGAAGAATGGAGCTTTGAGGGGAGAAGGGCTGGAGAAAAGACTTCTTAAAAGGTCATCCCTGTGGGCAAAGGGATCAAAAGCTCACAGGGACCATGGCTAAGAGAAAAATGTGGAAATTGGAGTTAATTTGCCATGTGACATGAAAATACATGAAGTAAAGCAGGACTAGAAACCCAACATAGAGCTACCTCGTACCACAGGGATACTAATTAATTACTGACTGCTTTGGTAACTGGGAAGTTTGAAATGTGATGATATAACAAGCCACACAAAAGGCTTAAATGTTCTCAAGGCATCCATAAGGTAAAGTTCTACTTCATCTGCTCATAAACATGAGAAACCATACAGAGGATTAATTAGCAGCAATTAGCAATTAATGAGTTCCTCTGTTAATGCTTCAGGAAAGGAACAGGTGCGTTTAAAGGATCTCAGCCCATGGCTGGGTTGGAGTGGAACAGCCCAAACCACTATCCCAGGAATAATTGCCACAATCTGCATCAATGCCTGTCTCTCCCTCAGGAGACCAGGGAGCAGGGGACATGCTGAGAGATGCCTGGCTAAATAAAAAAAAAAAAAGTGGAAAACTCAGTGGGAAAGTTGATGCACATTCCAGGCTTGGAGAGGGAGCCCAGCACGGGGCTGAGCCAGCAGTGGGGAGCACCCAGACACCCCCAAACTGGATCTGGCTGGGAGCAGGAGCCCAGCGAGCCCTGGACCATGTCTGCTCACACTTCCAGAGTCACTGCTGTACCACAGACAGAGAGAAATGACGACACAAAGTTCAGGTTCAGGAAGAACAGAAAGACAAAATTTATTAATGAATTACAGACTGGCTTATATACCTTGGTTCTCAAAGATGGCATCAGATCATTGGTCATTGATCACCCACCTCCTGTACCAGTTGACTAAAACCCACAACACCCATTCCAAAATATTCTTCCAGTCAATATCACAACAATGCTACAGAACAACTTGCACCTGCAAGACAAAGAGAATTCATTTACAAAACCGTAGCCCTGTCTTTCAAAGCTTCTGTGAGAAAAGCAGAGCTCTCACAGAACTCTGCAGAAAGCTGGGAAATTTCTCTGCTAAAAGCTTTTCAGCATCCACACTCCAGCCTCCCCAGCCTCACTGAGGCACAGGTGGCAATTCCTAGAGACCACCTGCTCCCCAAAACCCGGAATCCCAGGGAACAGGGAGCAGAGAGTCAAGAGAGCACCT
>VXAC01006907.1:207082-232098 GCA_013399225.1 Rhipidura dahli | reverse complement strand
GAGGAGGAGGAGGAGGAGGAGGAGGAGGAGGAGGAAGAAGAGGGTAAAAAGGAGGAGAGTGAGGAGGTGGTTGTTCCAGCCACTGAGGCACATCACCCATGGGCAGGAACAGAGGAGCAGCTCTGCAGGGCTGCCTGGCTGCCGAGAGGAGCAGGAGATGCCGCAGGGATCCGAAGGCAGAGGAACAGCAGCTTCAGGGAGGTACCCAAGCACAGGACTGGGCTGCCCCAGCAGCTGCTCAACGATGGCATAAAGGCAGCAATAAAGGGAAAAAGAACTTAAAATGCCTCAAAGAAGTCCTGTTTTTAGGAAAAGCTGAGCACTCGCCCATGGAGCTGCCACTGGAGCTGCCTGCCTGGCAATGCTGGTGGTGCTCAGACCACCGGGTGTTTCAGCTCCAGAACAGCCCATCCTGTGCTGGGAAACCAGCCCTGCTCCAGCACCACTGCAGGAAGGAGCTGGGCATTTTCAGCGACTACTTTTTATAACTAGCAAGATTCATCCATGGGGTAAAGATTCCCATCAAAACTAATAAATAAAAATCAAGCCTACATCTTATCAAAAAATCCTTTTCTTTCCACTCTGGGCCCGTGAATTCCCACAAAGCCAAGAAAAGAGAGAGCAATTTTTAAATGCTGCTCTGGCAATAAAATCCTGATCTCTCGCAAATGGAATTCGGAACACACAACATGGGGCTATACATTATCCTGCCCGAAAACTCCCTCAGGGGAAATGAGGTTATCAAAATTTGGAGAACCTAATGCAGACGCTGATCCCTCTCCAGTGCAAATGAACACCACGGCAGGTACTGGAATGGTATTTTCCTCTGCTGCAAGGAGGTTGGTTGGAATTTGAACTTGCTGAAATAGCCCCATCGCCTCTGATTTTTCATTCCTGCTGCAGGTGCTCCCCAGCACTCAGCATTTATTTATGGAAAGGTTCTTTCCGTGCCGTGCTGCCCTTCCCATTACAATACAAATTACTGCAGAGTTCATGGGCAAGGTTCACAGAAACACTCGACTTAAATTTGAAAATAATTCATAATACTGCAGGGGATTGGGAAGGATAATCCAAAACCTGAAAACTTGCAAATGAAATTCCCTCTCAAGGCGGGGGGGTTGTGTTTTCAGGAGCACCATGGGGAGGGCAGGGGGCAGCATGGGGATGCCCTGGATCCATATCCAGTGGAGGATGAGCTGGCACCGCATGGGCAGGATGCTCTCAAGAGCCACAGCCAGTCCAGGCAACACTGCAGAGCAATAACTTCATCTATTTTAGAATTAGGATTTAGAATTATGCTACTTCTGCACGTTTTTATTGGGTTTCCCATGGAGGCTGACCTTGGTCTGACCAGAGTCTCTCCAGAGGACAGCCAAGCCCTGTCACGTGCATCACTCCAGCCGCTGACCCTCCACATTTCCATGTCTCCAGTGGCTGCTGGGACCACGTCAGGACTGTCCTTATCCAGCTGCATTTTCAATTAGGCTCTGTTTTGCTTCTCCCTGCTCAGATGTCTGCTGGAAATGCCACGTCTCTCTCCGGGGTGCCAAAGCAGACTGACACAAGGCTGGAGTATTTATTCTCATCAGAAGAATGATGAGATTTATTCTCATCAAGACACGGTTTTACAGCATCCAGCAAGAGGGAACTCGGGGAAACAAAGCTGAATGGGCAGAAGCTGAGCTGTAACTCAAGAAGGAGGTTTCACCTCACTACCCAGCCTGGTGCACCCAGGGTTTCACTGGCAGGGATGCCTCAAGAGGCCACTTAGAAACAGACACCAGACAGGAGTAAGGGAATAAAGGTGGGGATTTATTGGAAAGGCCTCCAAAGGTACCCCTGGGGAGCCAGAGGTGCTGCCCAGATGGGCCCCGAGATGGACCCTGAGAGGCCACGAGTTCTTCCCACTTTTATAGCTTTGGTTCATTTGCATCTCAGGGTTCATTCTCCAATTAAAGCTGCAGTTAATGATGGAATTGCCCTCAGCTTGTCCCCCTCAGAGGCTCTTTGGTTGATACTTTTTGGGCCCAGTTTGGGCTGGGTGTCCTTGGAGAGCAGCCCCAGAGAGGCTTTGTTGTGTGTGCCCAGCACAGAGAGCAGCACTGAACAGGGAACAGGCAACTCCAGAGTTACACACTGGGCACTGCAGGGCTTGGAAAATAGAAAAGTTCAAACCAAGGTATCAACAGGGGGATTTGCACTAAATCACTCAGAACCTCCCTGAGCTCTGCCCTGTGCAAAGGGAAAGACCCAGCAATCAGAGGTTCTTATTCTCAGATAATTGTCGTGGAAATAATCATTTATAAGACACTCAAATAATTTTTCTTTTTCCACTAAAATATGCTGTGTAGAAAATTTGAGAATGCTGGAAACACTAGAAAGAAAGAAAAATACTTACCAAAGGAAATTATTAAATAATTGTGTTCTGGAGCAAAAGGAGACCCAAGAATTGTCTGATATGACATTTCTAGACTGAAACATTATCAGGAGGTTTTCCAGGCTCAGAGACTGATTTCAGCATTAAGCTTGTCTTGATTTAATCAGAGAAAACTGAGAAACCTCCATAAATGGGTTCCCTGTAACCAAAGGGGTTCAGTAACTCCTCGACCCCCAAGAATTACTTATTTTATAGATTGACTTGTCAGTAGTTCATAACTCAACCAAAAACCTGGAAAGTGTTCACACAGCTTCCCTTCCCCAGAACCTCATGAAAGAGATTTTATAGACATACTAAATATCTGCTTTAAATTATTATGAAGTGCAGTAAAGCACCATAAAACCATCAGTCACCAGCGGGAAATGAACTAAATTAAAGCTGGTTACGATTTACAGTGCAAGTTCCTGTCCAGCTGTTTGGGGTTTGTTGTATCCCAAAATTAACTGTGGAAGAAAGCCAAATTTCAGGTGTAAGAGAAGGAATACCAGTAGCACTGATTCCTTGAGCAACAGAAACAGCACAGGGCAGTCCCCATGGTAGTGCCAGGGAAAACAAAATGCAGAAGAGGGAGGGTTTTAAGGATCCTGGTTAAAAGCCAGTCCATTCCTAAACCTCTCTTGAATTTATTTTAGCCAGGAAAACATACACAGATTTTTTTAGGAGCCCCATGAAATCACTCATGAAAATCTGTGTTCCAGAAGAAATTAATAGCTAATTACATTTGTCAGGTTTTACTTCTTCTTCTTCTTGTTGTTCACAATTAACAAGGCCTCGTGTTAGCCCTAAAATGTGGAATGATTTCTTCTGAGATCTCATGAGACACAAGAGACTTTCGGAATATCAATCCAATTCATGCCTTCCCGAGACTTTAAATTAATCACACTGATTACAGCTTTATTTACTCACCGAGGCCTGCTTAGTCTCTCCTTTGTTGCTGTAAAAAGCTTGTTACTCTCTTTAATTGAGCTGCTTTAGTAAACCACGAGCATTCACACTAATTATTTTCCTTGATGAGAGTGGAGTTCCTAATTACTAAAGCTGCCCGAAATCTGTCATCTGGCAAGGAACATCACAGTGGAACGTGGGACAGTTCTGGGGTAGGAGACATGGAGCAGATGGTGGAGATGGGAATGAGGAGCCGGCCCAGAGCCACAAGAAACCAGGAACAAGAACTCCACCAAACCCTGCATTTCCAGAATACACAAATGAGAATATACTGTATTTATAGTCTTCAAACGAAAGATTAATTTGATAAAGTGTTTCATGTGCATCAAAACTATTTAATCGCTCACGTCGCTTTGTTGAAACATTCGCCTTTCAAATTTAAATTTAGAGTAAAAACTTTTTCAATTAACATTTTTTTATTTCAGTGTGATACTTTTGAGCTTATTTCTCACGATCCAATTCTAATGCAGCATTAAAAGAAAAATCAGAAACATTTGTTTAATCTATCAGAAACTAAAGATGGTCAAAAAGTCTGGGTTGTCACTTGGGTTTCAGTGGAGCATTCCAAGTGGAATAGCTTTTAAGTGCAACCAGTAAAATATAAACGCTTATTTGCATGAAAACGATTATGTTAAAAACAGAATAAACAGGAATCCCTTTCCTGTTAGACATCCCACAGCCCAAGAAGGAGGCAGTGGGCAAGCAGAAGGACATCAGGAAGAAGCCTGGGCATGGAACTCTCATCGATTTGGAGGCAGGAAAAATCTCCCCGGCTGTTTGCAAATCAAACCCGCAGCAACTAAACCCAGGGAGCAGAGGGAAGGTGCCCTGGGGCCTGAAATGACAGCGATACAGGCAGGGCAGGAGTTGGGAGCACTGGGAGCTCCTGGATTTCTCATCCAGGTACAGACTCAGCCCGGTCTTGTTTGACTCAGGAGAACAGGCGAGTTCCCAGTTTGAGGTGACTCCGACGCACTGACAGGAGATGTAAATGCGTTGTACTTGCTTGTTCACATTATTTGTGTGTTTATTCTTCTTCCTGGCAGTTACACGGGTTTTGGGTCAGTCAGAGTGCTGTAAGTGCTTGGTGAATGGGGTAAAACAGCTTCTGTCGCTAGTCACACGCATAAAATACCAATATCTCATCTTTAGCTGAGCACATTACCCAGGTCTCTTGCAGAATGGATCTGCTAACCAGATTAGATGCCATTTGAAATCTCCGGAGAGCACTCCTAAATACATTACAGGATTTGCATAACAACAGCCAGTTTAAGTAGCATACAGAAGGAGCAGATGATGATCCACAAAACAAATCTGCATGTCTGAAAACTCCCGGCTCGCTGGTATTCATCCTGCACAGCATCACCCTCGGTGCGTATTCATCCTGCGCAACGCCATCCCACATCCCAGCAAGCCAACAGCATCCTCTGACTTCCTCTCAGTGGTGCAACAATAATCCTAAATAATGTCTCTTCCAGATTAATCAGCAGGGATGGGAGCCCACACCTCCTCTCCACAGCCCGGGCTGACACCACGAGCGTGTGCAGTGTTTGGTGAGGGACAAGGAGGTGGGACCCACCAGCGTGACACGCTGCCTGTGCTGGTGGAGAGGGCAGGGGAGCAGGAAACAGCAGAACAGCGCAGCTGGTGGGTGACTCTGAAGAGCTGAAGCCTTTGGATGATCCTAGGACAGTTGACACGATCAGGCTGTAACAGCCTGGAGACTCCGGAGGAGCTCATTGTGCCCCGTGCAAGAAATGCAGAGAAGATCAGGGTCTCCATCAGCTCTGGTCCGTTCTGTATTTCCTCTCGGTGTTGAACGTTTTCAAGAGACTTATGGAAGGTTCATTTTGTTGGTTCAGAGAAAGCTGTGATCCCCTGACAGTCACTTAAATGAACCTTATGTTGGTTCTGGAGGCACATGAGCATTGTGCCATGGACAAGTGCCAGGCTGCAGAAGGTCCCGGGCCAGCAGCAGGTCCCAGCACAGAGCAGCGGGTGAGCAGCAGATCTGGGCACAGGCACAGCTGGAAAATGCACAGGGAACAAGGGTCAGGTATGAACAGTGGTGAGGGGCCCCAGAGCAGCTGCACGGGTGTGCCAGGCTGAGAATGAACAGAATTTGAACAGAGCTGGGGAAAGTGCCCCAGATTTTATCTGACTGCCGCTCAGTTCCACAAACACTACAATTACCACCTCATCCAAAGGTACAGTCTTCTTTTCAAGGATAATCGTACTGGAAAAGGCAGTTTCACTGTGACAAATGGCCATTTGCATGCAATTACACATCTGCCCCTTTCCAGATGTGGCTGGAAAATTATATACTCAGCTCAGGGACACAGCTGGGTGCCATCTCCAGCCCCACGTCCTCCAGGACTAACGAAAGCTGAGAAGAGTGAGGCTTTGATAGCCCAGCACATCCCACCAAGAGGCTCAGGTCATGCCTAGAGCCGGCAACATTTAAATGAGACGAATCCCGTTTCAGTGCACGGCTGCCTAAGTGGAGAGTTGCTATTTTGGGCAGACCCAGAGGAGTCCCTGGTGTATTGAGAGCTTTAAGAGGACTGTCGTGACGGGCAGATCTAACGAAGCCTCGTCTGCAGAGCTCTTTACACAGATGTTTCACCAGCACAGAGAGCTGCAGGCTCCACATCAGGACCTTCTGATGGGATCCAGGCCCAATTATCTGCCAAATGTTCTTCAGCTTTCCTCTGACTAGCACTAATGGACCCACTTACAGCTACACATTAAAACTGGTCAGCGTTAAATTGGAAAAAAAAAAAAAAATACTTCTCGGTGCATTCGCAGGTGGGGGCAGGGCTGGGCTGGAACAGCAGAGGGACAAAAGGAGCAGCAGGACTCGGCTGGATTGGCAGAGCACAAAGGAATGAAATGTGAGAACACTGCAAAAGCCCCACTTGAAGTGACTATCAAATCGTGTTTACCAGGAAAACTGTGCAAGGGCTCTGGAACGCCCTTCCTCAACAAGCACCCACGCAGCGCTGCGGGCGAACAAAGCAGAGACACAAAACAGATGGAGAAATCAGCAATGAAAGGGAACGTTTCCATCTCCCCTCCCAGCCTGAATAAGCACGTACAGGGACACGGTTCTTTGTGCCAAGCAGCCCAAACCGAAGCTAACGCCTTGCTTAGTGCTCTCCGTGGTTATTCCAACACCGCCTCGGGCTGGAGCAGCGAGCGCGGTGCGGATGACGTGGGATGAATTCACAGCTCTCTGCGGGAAGTTTCCCGCTGGCAGCTTGGATCTCGCTGCTCGCAGGTATTTGCACTCACTCCGAGGGCTGGAAAACACCACATCCGCCCACACATCACAGTCCAGAGTGCAGGGCCCTGACTGGAGCTTTATTTCTATTTCTCTGAATTTTGTTCGGGATCTTCTTTGCGAGTATTTTGTTCAGATTTCACATAAACTGGTTCGTTGTCTTCTGTTCCACCTCTCTTTCCCCCCTTGCCTGCCATTCCCTTTCTGGTGCTGCACTTCTTTGCATGCAACTCTTTGCTCCTGCACAACGTCTTGGAGTTTCAGATTTCCCTGTTGGCCTCCTCATTCCCATGACTGGAGCACTTCCACGACAGGATGTCAAACTCTACAAAAAAATCATCAGGGTTTTGTGCACGTTGTTCCTCCCGTGCCGGGCCCAAAGGGGCCGACCCGGTGCCAGCCCCTGCAGGAGCTGCAATGGTGAGGAAAGAGGCTGCTAAAGAGAAAGTGCTTGTTCCGACAGTGCTTTAGACAACTGCCTCTTGCCAACTAATCCCACGTTGTTTTCCTGAAGTGCTTTTAAAACTGAAATAGCATTGAGTTAGAAAGCTCACAAATGGTATTTGAGACGTAAGGGGATGGAAATTAGCAGCTGATACGAATTTCCTGTGAGCAGTTCACAGGAATCAGGTTTGACAGAACTTCTAATTCGTAAGATAAGTGTGTTCATGAACATTTCAGCTGCCAGGCCATGTCACAGCAGAGAAACAGGAATGCAGAAGGGTTTGAAATGAGCCAACTCTTGTTCAGGAGTCGGGGCAAGTGCAATAAGCAGCCAGAGCTGAGTGAATAATGAATCATTTACTCAGGAACTGTCTGTTCGCTTTCTTCTCCAAATTGTCCTGGCTTCCTCCAGTTTATTCCTCACCAGAATAATGTGTGTGATGAAGTATCAGCTGTAATTCACTGGAGAGCTGTCCCCTGACATCACAAACAGCTGCAGTTGGTTCCAAAGGCCACGAGTTGGGTCCATGAGATCCATCATGTCTCTGTCTGAACAAACACAACCTCGTGGCCCTTGCTTTCAAGCCCAGGAGTCGTCCTCTGCTCTGGGTGGGAGCAGGATCTCACTCACTGGACCCCCCATCACATCTCTGGAGTGCAAATCCCCAGGGGGCAGGGGGAGCAGAGGAACCCAATGAGCCACCCCCTCAAAAAGCCAGTTCCCCACCATGGGAATTCACCCTTGCATGGGAATCACAGAATCCCACAATCACTGAGGCTGGAAAAGACCTCCAGGACCACTGAGCCCAACCTGTGCCCGATCCCCACCCTGTCCCCAGCCCAGAGCACTGAGTGCCACATCCAGTTGTTCCTTGGACATCTCCAGGGATGGGCACTCCAAACCTTCCTGGGCAATCCATTCCAGTGCCTGATGACCTCTTCTATGAAGAAATGCTGGTGGGAGCCTCTCAGTGGAAGTGACCGACCAGCAAGAGCCTTGGTGCAGCACTCGGGCACAGCTGGGAGCCCAGAGGAGCTGACCCACAGCAGCTGCCCTGCCATGAACAGCAAATGCTTTCTCCCACCACTGCTGCTGTACCTGAGGTGCTCACTGATCTGATCACTTTATTATCTCCAGGTGCCCTGCAAGTTCAATGTAGAATTCCACCCCGTGTATTTATAGCTGGCTAATCACAGCTTAATTACCAAGGCTCAGCAGGCTCTTGTATGAACACCGAGGCTGTGGCGGTTCCACCAGGAAACTTTTTATGAGATAAGCAGAAGCATCAAATTATTCAAGATGTGTGAGAAAAACCTATTTGGTGTTAATTGGGACAATTACCTTTTCCCCCAATTTGCATGTGTCATGAATATTAAAATCATAATAAAAAGAAACCCCTGTCCCTGGCTAACTGCTGCCCAAAGAGGTGGGCTCTGGGGAGGAGGGGACGGTGTCAGGCTGAGGGGAGGACAGAGGGGCAGTGATGGCCTCACTGCAGCTGCCAGCAGCCTCCAGCAGCCTCAGGGTATCACTGCTGGGCAGGGAAAGGGGAAGCTTCATGAGAACAAAGAAACCAGGGAAAAACAGCAACACCCACAAGGTGTTGGGGATGTTGATGGGACCAGCAGGTCTCTACTGGAGCAACTGGTCTAGTAGGTGTCCCTGCCCACTGCAGGGGGTTAGAACACAATGGGTTTTAATGTCCCTTCCAGCCCAAAAATCATTCTGTGGTTCCATCCTGCGCAGCTTCCCTCCCAGGTGGAGCTCCAGGAGCCCCAGCAGCTCACACAGAAAGGGGCAGACGCCTGGGGAACCTGCTGCTCCTCGAGCTGCAGCCCTGCCTGCTGCCTGCCCCGTGCACCAGTGACAGGCTCAGCCCCTGAAATTCAGCTCCCCCTTCCCTGCACAGCCCCAGGATTCTGGGTTGGCAGCCCTGTGTGTTGGGGTGGAGAGGAGAAGGAGCCTCTCCCAGCGAGCAGAGCTGGGCTGCTTGCCCAGCACGCTGCTCCTCAGCCAGGAACCCCTTCCCCACAGAGCCAGGCAGCTCCTGCACTCACAAGAACTCGGCTGACATTCGGCAGATATGAAGTTCTGTTAAGCCAAACATCAAGCTGTATTGACCCAGAGTTAAATATTGACAGAGGCGATGCCAGCACGATCCCCCCGGCTGCAGCAGGACTTGAGGGAAAACTCTTTATCAGCTTCTGTGAGCCCTCAGATGCTGGAGTTTGCACATGTGATTGGACTGAGCAATGCCTGCCTGACCTTCAAGGAGCGATGCAGAGCAGGGTTTCCTAATTCCTTCTGACTTTCAGGGAAAGAATCTTGCAGTATTATTTTCTTCTTAGTGGTGGTGATTGCAGTTGCTGCTGGAAACGCAGCTGGGTTGCTCCAATAACCCCAACCCAGACCTCAGAACTTTCCAGAAAGGGGGGAAAAGGCTGGTGCTTTCCAAAGTACCTGAGTACATTCCAGAAAGAGCTTCTCCTGCAGATAATTGCATGCAATGACATGGAAACAAATCATAAAAACCATGGGTATTTAAACAGTTTTTAAAGCCTCATTTATAAGCCCCACTGATGTTTCTAAAAACAAGTCTTCCAAAAGGAGAAGGGAAGAAGAAACATGTGAGGCACTGTCCCAGGTTGCTCCAAGCCCCATCCAACCTGGCCTTGGACACTTCCAGGGGCAGCCACAGCTTCTTTGGGCAGCCTCTGCCAGGGCATCATCACCACCCTCACAGGGAAGAATTTGTTCCCAATATCCCATCTAAACCTGCTCTCTGTCAGTGTGAAGCCTTTCCCCCTTGTCCTGGCACTACATACTCTTGTAAAAAAAAATTATTAAAAATAAATAAAGTAAACAAATAGTGTTTCCTGGGCAGTTGAAAGGTCAGCAGAGATCACAGCGTAGCACTGCTGATTCTCAAACATCCTTTTCTGGCCGAGCTCGTGGGGCTCTGGGCTGCAAACCAGCCCATCCCACTGCCTCCCCCCCACCCTTGTGTCATAATTCACTGCTACTAAAGAATCATAACAGAGCTATTTACAGCAGCCATTAAATAAGACAATATTTCAGCATTGATTTTGTGTCCTTCCCACCAGTGCACACAGCTTTTGATAACTCAAACCTTATGGATTTTTCTATAAACAAAAAGTTATCCCCTGCAGTGGGCACAAATGTTGGTTACAGCAGGGACAGGCCCTGCCCGTGGGGCTCAGTGGGGCAGGACAGACACAACTCCTGCACTTGTGGCTTCTCTGTCTGGGGATTAACAAGAACCCAGAAAAGGATGTTGGAGAGTCAGCAGTGCTACACTGGGATCTCTGCCACCCTTTCCACTGCCCAGGAAACACTCTTTGTTTACTTTATTTATTTCTATTAATTTTGTTTTACAAGAGAATGTAGTGGCAGGACAAGGGGGAATGGCTTCACACTGAGAGAGAAGGTTTAGATGGGATATTAGGAAGAAATTCTTCCCTGTGAGGGTGGGGAGGCCCCAGCACAGGCTGCCCAGAGAAGCTGTGGCTGCCCCTGGATCCCTGGAAGTGTCCGAGGCCAGGTGGGACAGGGCTTGGCCCAACCTGGGACAGTGGGAGGTGTCCCTGCCATGAACAAAATGAGCTTTAAGGACCTTCCAACCCAAACCATTCCATGATGCTGTGTTTCTGTGAAATTCTAACTCTACACAGGAGATAGCAGCTCAGTGTCCAAGGGCCCAGGCATGCCGAGGGGCTCTGCTTGGGCAGGAGGAGCCTGAGGATGAGGAGAGAAGCAAAGATCCTCCTCCTCTAATGGGAAGTGCCCTGCCTCCCTCCATCCCTCCCCTGCTGTAAGCCACAGTTTCCTATTTCCCCAGTGTGCAAGGGCTGCAGGAGCCTGGTTCTGACTCCCTACACAGAACACTCCGGGGGTCCCCACAAATACACAACTGGAGCATGAAAAAAGGGGGTTGCAAAATGAAAAACTCAAGCACAGACAAGGAGGCAGGAGGCTGTGGTTTGTAGGGGGGTTCTCAGGGCTCACCTTTGCTGTGACTCCATGTGGTGAACAGACCAAACCAGTGGTGGCATCTGAAGGCTCCCTCCATCCCTCTGCACCAACCCACTCAGCTTTTTGCTGCATTTCACCGAGAACACACATGAGAAAATGCCCTTTTCTGTGCCTAGCTGGAGTCTGCCCAGCTTTTAATCACCTGAGCTCCTGAACAGCATCATTCACTTCAGGGGGGAGGGCAGAAAGCAGCTCCCAGTCCATGGGCACTGGTGCAGGAAATTAAGACGAATTCAGTGGCTGCGCACGGGGAGTGGGAAGAAAATTATACATCTTGGTCTCATCTCATGTGTCCGTGGAATATTAAATAAATAAATAAACCTGAACACACACACACACACCCTCCAGTCAGAAATATCAGAGAAACCCTCGATGCACAGAGCAAGGGGAGGATTGGAGGGAGGGGCAGCAATTTTGTTATGCTGGCAGTGGGCTCCTTCCCTCTCTTCCCAAAGGCAGAATTCCCTAACCATCTCCTCGTGGGACCCTTTTTGTCTAATTCACAGTAAATCAGAGGCTCTGAGGGGGTGATTCAGCCATGCCCAGCCCTGCAGGACCCTCAGCATCCAAGGATGTCCCCCCACCACAGGGCTGGCAGGAGAGCCGAGACACCAACGCTGCACTGAGCTCTGGCCTGTGAATGTTCCTGTTTGGGTGTTTGCAAACTGGTTTGGGTTTTTGGCTGGCTGGCTTGGATCACAAATCCCTGACTGTGACAGGAATGATTGCTGGAAGAATAGTGAGATAAAATTAATAAAACAATAGTAAATTATAAAGCAGGCTCGCTGGGTGGTTTTATAAAAACCAAGAGGTCAGGGAAGTGATTGTGCTGGTCACAGTAAACATTTTCCTGGGTGATGACATTGTATACTGAATTTATTGCAAAACAAAAAATTATTTGTTTTTTCTTTTTTTAGCAAAGAAACCAGCTCATGGATCAGCCACTGAACAAACAAACCTTTAATCCCACTCAGACTTCCCCTTCCTTAACAAGGCCAGGTAGAGGCAATACAGGCTGCTACAGCCCCCCAAATTCAGTGTCACTTTGTCTGATCCTTTGTCATTTTGTTCTAGTCCAAGCCCATTAGAAGGAGTTCCAGGAGGAAAAATGGGCAATATCCAACCAAAATCTAATGGAGGAGCCAGGCTCCTTCCAAAGGCCAGGTGTGAGACAGGCAGCAATGGATTTCACACCCGACCCGTGTGCAGTTTGTGTCAGAGGATAATTCAGTGATAACAGTTTATCAATGTGAAAGGCAATGGCAACCACCAGAGGAGCTGTGTCTCTGTGTGCTGCTCCAGGGCATGGCACCTGCCCATTCCAGGCCATTCCAGGCCATTCCAGGCCAGCCTTGATCCCCACCTGCACAACCTGCTGCAGGCAGGAGTCGCAGGAGTCACCAGCACAGCAGCTTTTACTGCTTCACACACATGAGCCTTCTGCAATCCCCATCTCAGGAACCTGCAGAGCTCAGCAGCCAAGGCCCCCTGTTTCAGGCAGCTTGAAAGGAAGGGTTCTTACCAGCTCACTCCCAGGAAACCTCTCCAGAGAAGCAAAAGTCAGCCCCAGTTTCAACCACGCTCTTGATACAAATAATACAAATTTCCTTGGGTGGAGAGGAATCTGGGAAACTGCTCAGACATCTGCAAGACCTGTGCAGCAGCTGGATTAGCAGTTCATGCCTTTGTGAAAAGATTAGCAGGATTGCACTGAGCTGAGGGTTAATTTGAAAATAAATTTGCATGTCTTAAGATGCACAATGCAAAGTCCACTACGCACATCCCGCAGCTTCCCCACTCCCTCTGTCAGATGTGTGCTTCGAGCACTGCAAAACATCAGGGATTGCCTCCATCAGGGCCTCCTTCCAACAATACAGAGCTCTCAAAATTATGGATTTCAACCTTCACAGCACTGTGGGCTTCAGGAAACAAAGAGATCCAGCCCAGACAGCATCGGCTGGAAAAGCTCTTCTCTGCTCTCTCTCTGTGGAGCCCAGTCCTCACCTGCTGTGCCCATACACAGTGAAAACCACAATGAAAACCACCCAAAACTCGCTCTGACCGAAGCCCTTTGCAGCAGCAGTGACATGTGTGACATGATGCTGTTCCCCCTGCTCACACCCATATGAAAACCCAGCCAAAGTGTATAAATAAATAGCTGGTGTCACACGATTTATCTCCATTTGTCAGGAGTGACAGGATAACTCACTCGTGACTCCCCTGTTCCATCCTCTCCTCATTCATGAAGATTGATGCTCCTACAGATATTCCCCATCATGGATTTTTATAGCCTGCAGGATGCAGGAGTTCCGTGTTTGCTGGGCTTGTGGCAGCTGCTGGGGACCCAGGGCAGCCACTGGAGCAGCACCCACAGGGTCCCAGGGAACTCTCCCCACCTGCACCTCTCTGGGGGCTGGGTTTATTTTCCCTCTGCATTACAGTGATGTCCAGAGCTTTGCTGCAGCAACTCATCCTACGTACCAGCACATGTTCTCCATCCCACTGTCCAGCCCTGCCTCAGCCCACTGGGCTAGAACTGCCAAGGATGCTGAAAGCAGGACAGAACTGCCAGGGATTTGCTCAGGGCAGGTTCCACCCAGAGCTCCCTGCCTCCTGTCCCAGACCCCCAGTTAACACACAGCACTTCACTGGAGAGAGGCCAGAAGAACCAGAATTCCCCACGTGTTCCTCGAGCTGTCCTGGCTCTGCAGGCTCTGGGGTCTCACCCTGCGTCTGCTTGGTCCAGTGGGTTTGGAAATTACTACAGAAGCTCCTTATTTCAAACACAGCCAGTGGTAAGGGAGCACATTTCAAGACTTCCTGATGGCCTGACTGTATCCCCAGGGCTTTCTGTGCCCAGTTGTGATTGTCAGGGACACAATGAAATTAGCACCAGCCTGATCTAACAGCAGTAGGTGTGATGCCAGGATGATTTTTGTCTTTTCTTTTATACCCCTGTTACACCTTTTGACAATTTCTGTATTCTTGGTGCTTTTTGTCTCCATTCTTGGACTTGTTTGTCAGGCTGGGACACTGAACATTTGAGAAGCTTCGCAGTGAGGGATCAGTGTGCCCAGAGCCCAAGGGCCTCTCCAGAACACATTTTGTAACCTGAGATAGAACCAGCCAGGGGAAGGTTCCTTGGGGAGAGGGGGGGTCATTTGAGCCTCTCACTGGGGAATCTTTGATAGATGTGCTAATTAGTGACACCTCTAATGTGATCCCAGATCTGTTGTGGGTGGGCACTGTGGGGTGCATTGGGGTGCATTCCACCTGGACGTGGTGCACCTGAGGATCCTTAAAATAAATCCCAAGGGAAAATCCCTTTTTCCCTTCTAACCCTGTTTGACTCTTGATTTTAAGACCAGGAAAAGGCATCAGGTGGCACAAGGGGCACAGCACCTTCCCCAGCCTCACAGGGCTCCATGGGCTCCAAATGACACCAGCCCCCCCCCGATTTCCCCCAGGACTCTGTGCCAGCCAGAACACAGAGTTCCAGCACTGCTACCTGGCAAGAAACATTTGAAACTCCCTGGAGAACAGAATGATCTTAAGGCTGGCATAAAGGATAATGACAAGATTACAACTCACATAGTGAAAATAATAATGAATTAAGGTGATGGTATTTCCCAATCTTATTTCCAGCCTGAATGAATTGAATTGGTGCCAATTTCTTTCCCTGCTGCTGGGCTGGTAGATGGGATTCTGCTAGGGATGGAGAGTGCTGCCTGCAGCTCTGAAATGGGACAAGTAATATTTATATTACTAAGTTGGATACAAGATCCTTGGAATTATAAATAAACCAAAAGTTCAAGTGTCAATGTTGCAAACACCGCCAGGAAACTCACCTAAACATTGATTTATTCATTACATTAAAAAAAAACCTAGCAAACAGAACTTTCTTCCTCCCCCTTCAAAATTGTCTGCAGGCTTCAAAACATGCCATCATCACTTACTGTGTTATCTTTTAAAGGAGATAGATATTTTTAATGCCACATGAACGGGGACTGGCACCGTTCTCTGGCTCTTGCCAGGCCTGATTCATGAGCTGCTCCCACTGCTCAGTCTGGAATTTTACCCATTCTCTGCTTCACCTTTACCCTCCTCCTCGGTATTTCAGATTTTCTCTGTTGCTAGGTCTGTACATACAGCATGCTCGCTCTCTTTTGGAGATGTTGGATTGGGATGACAGTGATGGGTGTGAACTCAAGACAACCCACTCCAAGGGAAAACCAGGATTGGGAAAATACACCTTTCCAATAAGATTGCTGCGCCCCACCTAGGTAATAAACATCCCAGCTGTAAATGTTGGGTGTTGATTTGGCAGTGAGGATTGATGGGCATTAACCCAGCCTGGAGAAGAGCTGTGAGCAGCTGCAGCTGCCACGCTGAGCTGCCTCAGCCAGCCCTGGCCTCACACTCCTGCTGACAGCAAAATGCCACACAGTGACATTTATTCAAAAACTACTGTAGACCACTTCAGAATCAGTCCCAAACCCACATAACAAAACAGATGATAACTGTTGATTTCTCTTCGCTGCAAACTTGGATTTCAAATCCAAAAAATGACCCCCCAGGACATGGGACTGTGAGCAGGTAAAGTTCAGCGTGGGCACTCAGGAACTGTGGGCATGATGAGCTACCAGATCTCTCCTCAGGGCCACAGGCAACTGTGTCAGACTATTTATATTCCCCACCTCCTGGGCATGGGGTTCAATCCAAACTTCCACGATGTCAAAGGGGACGTGTTGCTCTCCTGAGCCCCCACGCAGCCTCCCTTCACTCAGTCTGAGGTGGCTTCACTCTCTGATTCTTCTGCAAATGACATAATTCTCTATAATAACATTGTTCCTCATTGCCAACAGCCACCCACAAATGGAAAAGACCTTGAGCTGCGAGAGGTGGGAGGCAGCGAGAGCTCCCTCCTAAAGAAAATAAGGCATTTACCTTATAAATATAAAATGATCAAATAAAGCAATTAGTGCAGAATTGCACATATAGAGAGTGATTCACCTCTAATTGGGTTGTTCTCAAAGCAAATTAACTTTGAAATGAGGAATGTTAAAAAGATTAAAAAAAAAAAAAAACCCAAAACTGAATCCTAATTACTGCAGGGGAAGGAGCTGGGGGAAGTTTTGCCCAACAGCAGCACAAAAGTGCAGGGAAACAGCGACACAAGGCCCATACCTTCCCTGCTCTATTGTTAAAAACAAGATCATCAGAGGGCTGGAGCACCTCTGCCATGGGGAAAGGCTGAGAGAGCTGGAATTGGAGAAGAGAAGCTTTGGAGTGACCCAATTGTGGCCTTCCAGTGGCTGAAGAGAGCTGCAGGAAAGATGGAGAGACGCTGGTTATGAGTGACAGGACAAGGGGCAGTGGCTTCCCACTGCCAGAGGGCAGGGCTAGATGGGATATTGGGGTGAAATTCTTAGCTGTGAGGGTGGTGAGGCCCTGGCACAGGTTGCCCTGTGGCTGTCCCATCCCTGGAAGTGCCCAAGGCCAGGTTGGAGCAACCTGGGATAGTGGAAGGTGTCCCTGCCCATGGCAGGGGCTGGAACTGGGTGATGTTCGAGGTGCCTTCCAACCCAAACCATCCCATGCTTCTGTAGTTCTATGAATGACTTAAAACCTACTTCTTCCTCCATGAAAATGTGCCTTGCCCCCAGCTCACTGGTCTGAGGCAGTTTCTGGCACACAGTTTTACGTTTCAAGCTGGACATCCCTGTGATGTGCCAACCCCAGCTGTGCCCCCGCAGCAGCCCTGGCCCCGGTGACCCAGGACAGCCCCTCAGTGGGCACCAGGAGGGGGACAGAGCTGAGATGCAGCACCATGTGCTCCAAACAGGGCCAGGGGTCCCAAATCCCACCTGACCCCCAGCCCCGCATCCCTTGGCATTCCCCAGCGCCAGTGCCAGGGATTGGATCTGATCCAACCCATACCTGCAGCAATTGTGCTCCTTGGCTGTTCCAGCTGCAGTTTGTACATCTGCTCGCTGCTGAAATTGCGTTGCCTACGGCTCTTTATTGATGGACTGGCGAGGTAATTAAAAAGGAGGCTTTTCAGAAAAATCCTGTCTAAACATTGGGAGAAAAATCCATATGAATGCTCTTTCAGCTCGGAGAAGGACAGAGGAGAACATCCTCACAGTTACAATGATGTTCTCAAAAAAAAGTCTATTAAACTGGGCAAAGCCACATATCTGATGTGCTGTGAATGTATTAATATGGAATGGGTTTTTTTATAAATATTAATAAGAGCTAACATCTAAAGAAGGAGCCTGGGACTCACATTCTTAATTAACCCAAAATTCACACCACCTCTAAAAATACATATGCATTTCATTATTTTAGACCAATGCCTAGGAGCAGAAAGTTGTAAAAACACCCACCAGAAATGAAGGCACAGAGACTCCCCCACTAATTCCTTCAGTCCCTGTCTTAGCCTTTGCCATGGTCCAAAGCAGCATCATCGCTCCAAGGAGAGACACAGGCAGGTTTGTCTCTCGGGGAAAATGATTATCAGGTGAGAAGAGGACAATTACTCTGCTTTTGTTGAAATCATAGTCCCTATTCTTGTTTCATTCCTTCCACTGAAGTTTTCTTTGGGTAGCTCACCCTCTAACGAAGCTTGGGGAAGGTTCAAATCTCTCTTTTCAAATGTTTTCCAGACCTAAAACATTTTCCTGCCAGTTGAATGCTGGCCATTGTCTGGAATTCGTGCTCATTTCTCAAGGATGCTTTTAAAAACCTTGTGAGAATGAGTTGCTCTGGATAAATACAGAAACCCAAGCACAATGGCAGAAATTCCACCTTTAGTCACCAGCTGCAATTCAGAATTCTCCAGCTCAGAAGAGCTATTCCCATTAAACTGGGGCACGGCTTCATGTGAATGTTTTATACTCTCTTTAAAAATGGGATGATGTGGGCTTAACTCGGCTCAGTTGGGAACAAAATATAAAAAGGCATTTCGTGTGTGACCAAAACTGGAGCATCCCACCCTGCCTTCAGTGCACACTGTTTGGGAACAGCTCGTCCTGGCAAAGGGCTCCGGGCACTCTCCAGACTCCTGTGGGCAGGACCTTCCCTTCCCCAGCCTGAGGGGCTGCTTCAGACCCTCTGCTAATCAGCAAACACAGCAATTAAGAACAACAGCGTAGAAAAAATATTGCTCTGTGGAAAATTTATGGGCGCGAAACGGGGTGATATTTTTCCACTAACACAAAAGTGTAGCAGATGAAAGAAGACAGTGGGGCTAAGTATTATAAATTAGGGGTTAATCAGCATTTATTAAACCTTCTGAGCCTTGGCTGCACACAGATCTGGGACTCCAGAACTGCAGCCTGTGACCAGACTGATCCACGAGGAATTTCCCTCTCATTAACGTAAATCCAATGTGGACTGAGAAGAAATAATAACTTCTTTGTGTCATTATTAAAAGGATTACAAAGACACTATTATTGCGCAGTGTTTTAATGCTAAATGATTTTAAGTCTGGCCTTATAGATCTTTCTCCATTAATCAATAAGATAAAATATAATTACAACTGCAGAAAGGGGTTCGAGTGAACGTGGAGCTGCTCTTGGAGGAACAGCAACATGTTAAATTATGGGCTGTTCATGGAGAGCAAATATGCTGGGAAAGCCTTGATCTGAATTATGTCACTTTACTCACACTTTATACAGCCCTGGAGTTACGTAAAGGATACACCAACAGCAGCTGCTTTCTCAAAGGTTTGGTATCTGCTGCTTTTCATACCCACACTGACATTTTTTTTGGTATTTCTGTGAACAGACAGGACGCAAAGAACTTGAATTTATCAAATTCCCGTAGCATAACTGCAGGTAAAGCACAACTTTATCCATGCACCACCCCAACAACCACCACCATTCAGCAGCTCCTGCTTCATGGGAGTCCTGAGCTGCAGGAACAGCAGCGACACTAAGGAGTCACATCAAACCAAGACGTAAATGTTAAAAGTTATTAAATCAGCATATCGGTAAATTTAATAAAAACTGAACACAGCGGAATGAAACATAAATATTGTTTTTCTTATTTGGCCAGCTGCTAAATTTCTATATGGGTTTTATTTCGAAGCAAACGCGGGATTTGGTGTTTAAAAATTAAATTCTCCCTCTGCATGAGCCAGTGCCTCGTTAACGGGTGACCTACTTCGCCGGCAGCCCCGCATTGTTTCGCTCTCCGCTCCCCATTGATCACATTTTTGCTGCAAGCACAATCTTCAAGACCTTCCTCCTGGGTTCACATTTAACTCATCTCCTGCATTTTTCACGGGTTATTCTAAAAGGCACTTTCACACTCTCACCCCGCACAGAAACCGATGCCTTTTAGATGCCGATTGAAACGTTCTCTCCGTGCTGTCCCCGTCCTATTATGCCTAATCCAGTCCCTTGTTAGAAGTGCATTCAAAGCCATTTATGAGGCAGGAATACATAAAGATCAGTCCATCAAACCGGATGCTCGGAATTTACAGACACTTCAGCATTGTAGTTTTTATCAAAACCCAGCACATAATTAAACATGCACATCAGAGGTGGGACCAGCTCCATGGCAGCACTGAAATTCATTATCTCCGTGGGTCCTGGCACTTCCTGAACACTTGAAGGTGCATTTGCTTTTTGTACCAGATTGCCCACATCAAACAAGGCAGTAAGGAGAGCTGGAGGAACTGGGGGAAAATCCTCTTAAAAAGCTTTCCTCCCAGCCAGTCAGAACATCAGCACCAGGGAATAATCCCGTGTGGGTGTATTTCCCCCCTGGATAGAGAGCCTGGACTCGGTCAGGGGTGGGCTGTGTCCATGCTAAAATATTAATTTAAAAAAAAAAAACAAAACCAAAAAAACAAAAGGTCAAAAAAACCGCAACAAAACCAGAACAAAAACCACCTAAATTCCTTCTAATACCTGTTTGGCTTCTTTACCAAAAGTTCAACAATGAGATTATTCTGAAAGCAAATAAACAAAGCCCAGGAACCACCAAATCTCCATTCCTGCAGGAACTGCCCCATCCCTCGGAGCTTTCAGCAAGGCCAGGTTGGACAGGGGTCTCAGCAACCTGCTCTGGAGGAAGATGTCCCTGTCCACATTAGTGGGGTGGAATTACACAATCCTTAATTTTCCTTCCAACCCAGGCCCTTCTTCAATTCAATGATTCCACTGCAGGCAATGCCCACCTTTTCACTCTTTCAGAAGGTGAGGAACAGGGTAGGACTCCACATCCCCTCTGAGACTGCCCAAAACTGAGCTGGGAGATGCAACCTGTCAGTGTTTGCAGTTTGTAACTTCAAGGAGATCACTAACTCAGTGATCCTGCAGTGAAGAGGCGTGTGCTGCTTTCTGTTTTCATCAACAGCTCCTTAGTGAAGTCCATTGACAAATGAGACTCGGAACACTTCTCTGAGATTCCTGTGAAAAACCATTCCTGGTGATCTTTCTGAGCACAATTAGCGTGAAGGCCAGCACTGCAGCCATCACGGGGCTGTTACATCTGCTAAATGCCACTTTCTTAAATTTTTGTAATGGCTTTTTTATGTCTTTCTACCTTTCTCTCTTTGGTATTTCAACAGGATGCCCGGAGTCTCTGAGGAGAAAAGAGAACTGAATTCTTATTCCGTAGCACTTCAGAGAAGTGGTCTTCAGAACCCCTCACCTCCACACCTCTGGAGCCAGAACTAAATGTCACCAAGGAATCTCTCATCTCTTGAGGCAAATTAAACAGAGGTTGGTCTCAGCTGCACATTTGGCAGCTGCCATTCAAACTTCCAAGGGATCTTTTCTCTCCAGCTTCATGTGACAGTTCATACTCCGCTGAGTTCCCCACAGGTCAATGCCACCCACTGCTGTGACTCCAACAGGGCTGGAGAGGAAATGTCCCAAATCCTGAAGGAATGTCACAGTCCTGCTGGGACCAGACTCTGCATGGGCAGGACTGAGGGAAAGATGGCCTGGACCTGCTGCTGCCCAGTTCAGCAGGTCACAGGTGCTGATTCTTGTACAAAATCCCATTTCCATTATCACACAGTAAGTTTTCCTTCTCTTAAAATGTTCATTTCCAAAAAAATTGCTTTCCAAAGCCACTGTAAACCCCATCCTTTTTAAGTTATAACTGTTATTTACAATTTCCTAACTTTGCAGATATTAAAACCATTGTTTAACTCTTACTGAGCTCTTTTCCCTTCTTTTTTTTGCACGGAATGATTGCAAGGCAGGACAAGAGATACCCTCTCACCACGGAATGTGCCCTGTTCACTCTGTACCGTGCCTGTCCTTACCAAAGGAAGCTACTCCACATTTAAAGCCCTTGAAATTCAGGAAGTTCAGCCCTGAGGGGTGACACAGTGGGCTTTTTCCTGCTTGACTTTTGCACAAGACAGCACCAAGAATGCACAGCTCCTCCAACAGCTCCTCCAGGAAAAGTAAGGAGGCAGCTTCATCTCCTGCCCACATTTACTCTGGAACAGAAGCTACACTTAGCACCTGATTGGCACTAATTGATAGGGCCTTGCTCTCCTGCCTACTGTCATTAGGAATTATCTGTGTCCTGAATAAAATGATTGAATTTGCCATGCTCTGTCCCACTTCTGCAATGTGTCTTCATCTTTTTTTTTTTTTTTTTGCATTCATTTCCAAAAATTGATTTAAAGAAAAATTACGGAACACAGATCATACCACACTCTTCGTGTCCTTCCTGTATGTCCTCACAGATCCCCTGAAATAATACCAGCAGAGGTTTTTAACCAGCTGGTTGGTAGCACCTCTGAAAAGTTAATGCCCACTGAAGATGCTAAGTGATGTGACTGAGGCTAGAAGCTGCAGGAGCATTTCCTCTGGGCTCTGTGCTCGTCCTTGAAAACAATTTCTGTTCGGGACATTCTGTGCCTGTTAGTATACAAACCAAATTCATATATTTGCAAATGATGCAAAGGTTTCTTCTGGTGATTACTCCATCCTAGGAGTGTCCTTGGCAATCTCCCCTCGCAGAATATATAGCTCAGCCTGCAAGTGCCAGGGTGACAAAGCTGGAGCTCACACTAATGTGCCAGATCAATCACTTGACTGAAAGATACACAGACACAGAAAAGGTGGTTTGTATCTGTCATATTCAAGGGTAAACTTGCAGCACTTGAGAAGGCTGCTCAGATAACTCTGCACAGCCGACAGTGTTGCTGGCCTCGGTGTCTAATCAAAAGAAAAATATGTTGTCTGTTTAACAATACCAACAGTTTTGAGACTCCTCAGAGCAGTTAACCCATGGGCAGCGATCAAAGGCATTTGAAGTTTGGCTGAGAACTAACTCAGATGATTGAAACCCCACAATGTAAATTTTAGTCATTGAAAAGTCAAGCTGAGCCATCAAACAAAAAATAGTGTCTCTATCCTGACATATCAGGGAATAGACGTTGTACTTTCCAGGTGATAAACTACTGTGGAGCACAAGCTTCTGAGCAGGAGAAACCTTCAGGCTTTATCCTGCAGCCTGCATACATCAAAGGGAAAGTTCAGACAAACTTTATTTTAGGGTGTTCAGAGTTGAAGGTCATGCTGCAAATCACCAGGATGAAAAATTCTTATTTCTCCTGGAAAGTTCCCAAATAACATCTTGTGAGTGATGCTGCAATTGTTTACCCTGAAATAAAGACACAACGCAGAGCTGATCTGAGCACCCACTTCCACCAGCAGGACTAAGAACCTGTTGAACAGAAACTGATGGAAATGGCTCCATCAGCACCTTTCTTTCGAACAAAAGATGTTTTAAATTGGAGCATCAACAGAAAATCTCTTTGTAGGAATATTTCTATTATTTTTTTTTTAACAATTCAGGCCATTTGCAGTGTCAGCAGCAGAGACATGAGAACCAGGGCTGGGTGGCTCCTTGCACCAGGACCTGAGGGCATGCAGGGTCCTCTGGACTATTTTTTTTCTGCTAAGGGCAAAGGAGAGCAAAGTAACACTGCTGCATGGGAGTCTGTTTTCATTCCCTCCTCCTGCAATAACCTCTTCATTCCCTGCCCTCTTTCTGCCACATCTGGCAGAGTGCAGATGTCAAACTCTTGTTGCAACTGACTCCCCGAGAAGAGTCAGGAGAGAGAGGAGAGAGAACAGCAGCACTACAGGGTGGAAGCCTTCAGCTTGTGCTCTGAGCTTTCAGCAAACACCAGAGAACCTCCAGGGGACAGGGTCTGGGTAAGGAAGGATGCAGGATGGAGTAAGGAGGGATGCAGGATGGAGTAAGGATGCATGTGGGATTGGAGTAAGGAGGGATGCAGGATGGAGTAAGGAGGGATGTGGGATTGGAGTAAGGAGGGATGCTCCAAGAGCAGGCTGAAGCCCAAGCCCACACCTCGCTGCCCATTGAAAATCCAAACACAAATGCACCTCCCTGACAAGGATCGATGGGCAGCCCCTGTTAATTCAGCTGAACAATGACATTTGGTGGCACAGTGCCTTTCCCTTACAGCTTCTGTTCCGTTCTCCGAGGGCACACAGGGAGCTTCTGAAATACAGTGATGCCAGAGCCAAAGTCGAGGCTCCAGGCAGGTTGTCAATAACGTGAAGGTTTGAGTCTGTTTCTCAGGACGATGTTGACACCTGGCTGACAACGCCCTGGGTGGCTCCTAGTCATCTTTTGTTGAAGTTCTTTTTGACCACTCTGCAGTTTAGAGAAGCATTAAAGAAATTAAATGCTGAGAGAATTGGGTTCTTTCTTGGTTTGGTGCTTATCACAAGAAAAAAAGACAATTAGCAGCTGTTAAATTCCACTGCAGTTTGTCAGCTTTATTATTCATTATTTAATAAGCTTTTTGCTTTATTAGGAAGGACCAGCTGATACCCCAGGGTGAAGCATGACCTACTGGACATGGGATTAGGTGCTGCTTGAGTTAATTTGCCTTAAAACTACTCCCATTTAAATCTGTGTCTCTTAAGAACCCCATCTTGCAGTTCTAGAATCGGTGTAAAAACCATTAAATTGCATCAAACCTTCCTCACACCTCAGGGAAAGCCCAGAGTCCCTGGGAGCTCCTCACAGATTAGCAGGAGGTGGAGTGCCAGGTTAGATCTTCCATTTCTGACCAGTGGTAAAACTGGGAAGGCACAGTGGGTGATTATTGTCGTAGGTAACAGGAAGGACAGACAGAAAAATCAAAATCTTGCAGGATCAAGAACTTTCCACAGAGAAATTAATTAAAACACACACATGAATTGATCACATTTCACACACGCACACGCTGTAACACAGAAAATAACTTCGAGAGCAAATAGTCAAATAAAAACCTTTAAAACCTCTTTGAGTATCTGTATTTGTCTTTGTTATAGTGACCTCCAGAGGTACCAGGTAACAACTGAACTTCCCAATTCGGAAGCAGGAGTTCACTCCCCCAGGATCCTCCCCGCAGCTCTGGGCTGTACGAGATAATGGGTTTTATTTGGGAAGAGCAAGGTGGAAATTCCATTGGGGAACAGGGAGAGAGAACCATCTGCCTGCAGTTCGTGTCAGCTTTAATCAATACCTGCAGGTTCCTCCCTGAGGGCCCGGGGAGCATCGCTCATCCCCCCCACGGCCCGTGCCGGTGACCCCTGCTCCCCACAGCAGCAGCAGCAGCAGCTGGATCAGTGCCTTGTGAGCCATTTTCTCCTTCCCTCAGATAAATCTGGGCTGTGTCATCACATTTCCCTCCAGCCTGAATCCTCAGCAGCTTCACAGCCAGGTACGAAGCAGGCTGCCAGCAGCCCCTGATGGACACACAGCCCGTGATGGACACACAGCCCCTGATGGACACACAGTCTGTGATGGACACACAGCCCCTGATGGACACACAGTCTGTGATGGACACACAG
>VXAC01006907.1:181467-206971 GCA_013399225.1 Rhipidura dahli | reverse complement strand
GTTGTTGGACACACAGCCCCTGATGGACCCACAGCCCCTGATGGACACACAGTCTGTGATGGACACACAGCCCCTGATGGACACACAGTCTGTGATGGACACACAGCCCCTGATGGACACACAGTCTGTGATGGACACACACAACCTCCGACGTGCTGGGCAGATTTGTACGAGACAACAACAGACGGAGATAAAACTGGGCTCTGTCCCCGCGTCACCCTCGCAGGTGAGACCCTTTCCTGACAATTCTGCACAAAACCTTGCGGTGGTTCAGTGTAGATGCTGAAAGGGCTTCAGCAGTGGATTTCTGCGGCTCTCTAGCATTTTGGGAGAGCTCTGTCTTTCCCATGCAAGCTAACTAAAACAAAGTTACCAGTTTATAGAATATCCACACCTGAAACTTGTTTTTGCTGGGTTGTTATGGCTTCAAATAGAAAAACATTTGGGAATGGACGTCTTAGAGTTGGGCCAGCCCCCTCGAGGGGTGGATGGCCAGAGGACCAATTACTTTATGCCATTTAACTCACTTTTTGTGAACTAACATATAAAAACCGTGGTGAAAAACCCATTAAACCAGCCTCGCCACCATTTCTACCTGACCCTGGACTTTGTGTAGCTTTTCTACACATCTGCATTGTGACAGTGACAGTTTAGGACAAACTTTCCACACCCCACAAGGAATGAAGTTATCTGAAGTTGCCTACAAGGCTTTGCCCCTGCCAAGGAGCCAGCCTGATCCCACGTTGTGTCCAAGCCCCTGTGCCTTCCTCCCTGTCACCACTGGCCACAGGAGGGATGCTCCAGCTCACAGACGAGGGATTCTCACTCCAGCTCCTCCCACAGCCAAACAATTCCATCCACGTTAACTGAATGCCATTAACAGTCCCCGGGGGCAGGAGGACATGGCAGGATGGATTTAGGTGCACTCACTAACCCAGTTTTGTTTCCTAATCTAATTCCCCATCCAGGATGGTGTTTACTCAACAACTCATTAAATCCTCCATAACTGCATTACTTTATTCCGGTTTAAATTGCAGACACGGCCTGGTTTCATGCAAACAAATACTTTCTGAGTAACTTCGAGCTCCCAAGTACACTAATTAAATCTGTCACATGCACAGTGGAACTTTAAATTGTATTTGCTTGATCCTTTAGCAATAAATGGTGCTTTGAACTGAGTATACAATAAATGAAATCACATTCCTTGGCCTGTTCAGGGGAAAGGAAATGGGAATTGTGAATCATCTTCAATTCAATTCTCTGCTGTTTCCTGTTGACTCAAAGTCAGCGTGCTGGACAAGCACCACCCACACTCAGTGTTTGCAGAGGGTGTTCTGCTTCATGTGGGCATTCCAGAGCATGTTGGGAACAGACAGAGGCTGGAAAGGACAGAAATTGTGCAGGACACACTCTGTCTTCTGCACAAGGCAGGCAGAGGGCTCAGCAGGTATTCCTGAAGCAATCCCAGCAATTCTATTTCCAAGATGCCAATTCTCTAAAGTCCATGCAGATCTATTCCACACGCTGCAGTTGACTGAAAAGCCATGTCATGGTGGATTTTGTCTCAGAGGCTACAAAATCAGAGAATCACAGAACCATTGCTGGTTTGAAAAGGTTGGAAAAGACCTCCAAGATCACCAGGTCCAAATTTTGCTGGACTTTGGTTGAAATGGACAAAACAAAAAAAAAAAAAAAAGAGCAGTGAAATGGAGGCAGAGAGGAGTGATGAAGTTGATTTTCCTGTGGAACTCTAACAATATTAATCTGTGTTAGTTTCTGGGTAACATCCCACATTCTCTATGAAACTTACTCCAGTCTTGGCAGACAAAGTGTTATCCTTCTCCTCTACCAAGTATTTCTTCACAAAAATCTGAATTTCTTGTAAGTGAAATCGTCTTCTTGCTGCCCTTCTATTACTACAGACATAGGAATGGGCATGGCACTGTTGGCTAAACACGGAGAGTTTGGGTCAGAGATATTCCTCTGCCTCACCCCTTTACACTTGCTGCTGAATTCCTAATAAGCACAGTCACTAATATCTTGAAGAAGGCCATTAAAAGCCGGCCTGAACTTCTGATTAATTAAACCTAGATACCCTAGGACCACCCCTCATTGGTACATTGCCTCACCCAATTAAGTTTTCACCCACAAATGAAAATCCCCCTGTTCCTACCATGCACACAACAAACAATACCCTGGGCTCACCCCACCAGGCTGTGGCAGCCTGGGACACACAGGGATCCTCTCCTGGGATTGATCCCCTCTCCCTGCCAGCCTGGATGAGCATGGGGTACTCAGGGAGCTCCTTGGCTGTAGAGTTAATTCACTCTGTGAGCAAACCCTCAGGGGAGGAGCTCACCAGGGAGCCAAATCCTGGCTCCAAACCCAGCAGCCACAGGAGCAACCATCTCACCGTCTGATCCAGCAGCCTTTCCTCCTCCTGCAGAAGCTCTTGCTCACTCTAAGCATTTTATTAGTGTTTGGGGAATAGCAAAGCATTGGAGTTAAAGAGGTGGCTGAGCAGGAAAACACTGCACATTTCTTAGCTTTAATGGCAACAGAGGCTGGGGATGGTATTTAGCTCTATTACAGCAATGTGCATTGTGTTTACCATGGACACGGTGTATTCCTGATTCCCCCGTGTTTCTGGGAGGCCAGCATGCATAATTCATGGGGGAGACTGACTTAGGACAGAAATATCCCTTCAGTTTATCACTGAGCTACAAAAGACTTTTCCCTCCTGGTGCTTGCGCTGCTCTTTAAACCCCTCACACGCTTCCCTGTGTATTCTCTGCAAAGCACTTGGCACAGTTTGGTCAAAATAAATAATAAATACCAGTACTCGTGTTGGACAGGACCTCCCTCCCTCCTCTTTCCCCCTCCCCACCGTGTGTTATCTCCTCCTGGCAGGGAGCTCTGACTTTTCTCCCCTCCTCCTGCTCCTTCCCAGCCTGAGCACAAGGAGATGGGGGAGCAGGAGAGATGTGAAACAGCAACGCTGAGCTTGCTTCCCAGGTCCTCAAAGAAGGTGCCACAGGCACAGCCAGGCCTTAACTTGTAATTTTGTTTGGTATTTCCTCTCTCAGAATCCCATTCCTGCACTCAGTGGAACCACAGCAAGGCAGAACTGGGGTCGGGTGTGAACTGCTTGGCTCTTCCCACACCCAGCAGGGTCCCAGGGCACCCACAGCTCCCAGTTCCTCCCCTCAGCAATTTCCTTGCTGAGGAGCTGATCAATCTCTGATTATAATGCATTATAAGAAGAACTAAAGGATCACAAAATCCCAGAATGGTTTGTGTTGAAAGGACCTATTAAAGCCCATCCCATTCCACCCCCTTTGACACCTTCCACTCTCCCGGGTCACTCCAAACCCCATCCCACCTGGCCTGGAACATTTCCAGGGATGGGGCAGCCACAGCTGCTCTGGGCACCCTGTGCCAGGGCCTCCCCACCCTCCCAGGGAAGGATTTCTCCCACAGCCCAGCTCTCCACACAGCCCTGACCCCATTCCTGCTGGAGAGGGCACAGCCAGAGCTGCCTCGTCAGACAGCAATCCCAAGGAACTGGTGATGCTCAAACACAGCTTTTCCCTCTGGGCCTCAGAGCTCTGCAATCCCGTATCCAAATAATCCTTTCAGCTCATAACATATTTTTAGACAACCCATTAATATTTAACAAGACAGCCCACAGCAAGTTAGATAGCACAGCAATTAATTTTTAAATGCTGACATTTATTACAGCATGTAAGCGCTACCTAACTTGCTGTGGGCTATCTGGATAAATGTCAATTAAATATCTAATAATTCCTTACAATTTAATATGAACATAAAAAAAAAAAAAGAGCCCTGTAATTATCCATTATTTTTAAAGTTTGATTGAGATTTTAATTTTGGCATTTAGGTTTCTCTCTCACCCATCCCCGCTTGAGCCTCTGAGGCGAAGTCATTTGTGGTAATTAATTTATACATTGATTAATTTAGTTTCATCTAATGTTTAAATCCATGATTGGAAGGCCCAAGTTACAGCAGAAAAAAAAACCTGATTTATGTTGCAACAGGCTGACAGGACACCCAGCAGCCCGAGAGATGGACCCGGCATTCCCAAAGGGAAGAGACAGAAAGGATCAACTCACAGAATGCAGGAATGAGCTGTGGGAACCCCCCAGGCACAGACGGGCTGACCCTGCCCCACATCCCACCCGCTGCCAGCCCAGGTGAATTCCTCACACCTCGATCACAACAGAGGCATTGAGAATTCATTAACAGCTTTAGCAACCAAAGGAATTCTGAACAAAAGATTTTTGCTTTGACAGGATATTTTAAAGCTATTGGAAACAGAAGGAAGAAAAGCTTCAAATTTGTGACTCTGAAAACCTCCCTTGGCAGCAGCTGAGGCAGCCTCTTCCCAACCCTGTCGGAAGGGGTTTCCCTGTCCCGATATGGGAGCAGAAAAGATCATTTCTGTACAGAAATTGCAGCTCAGAAGCAGCATCTCCTCCTCCCTTCATGGTTCTCTTACTCCAAAGCTGATCCTGCACGGCACCTTGTCCCCAGCACAGCCCGGGGTGTGAGGAGCCGCCAAGGCTTCGTGGGAAACACGCTGCTCTGAAAACAGTTCTGCTTGTACCTCATACATTTTCCTGTCATTTTTATTCCCTGGGTATTCGATTACTAAGGGATATTTGCATGAAAATAGAATCTTTGTTTCATAAGAATTCATCTGCTCCCGTAACGTGGTCCTGGAGGAGCTGACGGTGAATGAACACGCTGCGTTCCTCGTGTTCTCACATCCGCACAAAAATTTACCAATTATTTACATTATTGTATCTTTTGGAGGCTTAATTTTCCTCTATGAATTTCCTGTTCAATCAATGCCACAGGAATCCTGAGCCCTGAATGGGAGGAAGGTGCCAAGCAGTGGCTGCATGGACCTGACAGGAGATTTTCCAAAGGGCTCAGAGGCTGGGAAATCACTGTGTTTACATTCTGCACAGGACAGGGGTGACAGGAACAGCTGGACCTTCAAGATGGGACACAAAGAGAAATTTGGGGGTTGAGTTTCTTGTCTGTATCAAAACCTCTGGAAAAATCCTTCCCCCCTCCCAAGGGAAGTCTGTGTCCTCGGGGCAACGGGTGTAAATGAGCACATTCGAGTTTTTCATAAAAATAGATTACTTTGGGGAGGCTGCCCATAACAACACACTTCTCACATGCTTCAGTTTGCAGGGTTTTAATGAAAATTTTCTTTGAGATGCTTCCCAAAACCTTCACAGAAATATTGTGTTTTCCAAAGGCTGCAGGAAGAGCCCTTGTAATTGAAAAAAAAAAAAAAAAGCAATACCAGCTTTGGAAATGAACCTGGTAAAATTCCCCATTAAAATTCGTTTTAAAAACCAAACAAAACTTTACAGAGAAGAAACCAAGCCTTATAGCGAAGGGGAAGGTTCAGATTCACTAAAAACAACTTCTCAGAAGGGTTTTCCATGTCACCTTGGTTTGCCATCCCTTCCCCTCTCAAGGATATGTGAAGGAGGCTTTAACCAGCACCATGGGGCTTTCCAGCTACAGAACCATTCCCATTAATTGTTGTTCCAGGAATCAGGGTAAATAAGATGAAAACCTCCGTCTGTGATGCTTCTGAACCAGCATTCTGTTCCTTTACCCTTATTTAATTGGAACAAATGTCCCCATTTAGATCTACATATCTTCCAAATTTCCAATGTCTCCTGCAATCCACTCCAATCTTTTATCACTTGATAAACAACCAGGTTCCTTACTCACCTAATTCTGCCTTGCTTGCTCCCAGGCCTTCCAGCCCCTGAGCCATACAGCCTGTGCACGTGTTCATTAGCTCCATCCATTTCAGCTGCACTGCCTAATGGGGCTGAAAAAGCTGCAGAAATGTTCCCTCCCAGTGCAGGCTGTGGAGAGGGAACCTGCAGAATTCCCTGCTGCAGACACAGCTCACCGGGGATGGGGGGTAGTGACAGAGCCCAGCTCATCTCTCTGCATGAGGATGCAAATTCTGGGCTTTCCTGTTCAGGTCTTCCCCTTCTCCTTGTTTGGGCCGCTGTGAGGCTTCAGTTCTCCTGATTTGAAAGAAAACCAAGTACTTGGAAATAGGAGCAAACAGAATTAATCCAAAAACACAGACTAAAAGCAGTTTCACAAATGTGGTGTAATGGAGGTGCTCGGGGGCAGCAATAATGAAGATATTAAGTATACAATGCTGGAGTATAAACTTTCAATAGCTAAATATCAGCTCCAGTTCTCATTCCTTCCAGCTGTCCAGAAGATGGCTGTGCCCTGTTTCACTCCCAAATGCAAAATTATGCATATCCAGGGAGAATTTCTCCATGGAAAGGGTGGTCAGGCATTGGAAGGCGCTGCCTGGGTGGAGTCTCCACCCTGGAGGTGTCCCAGGAGGGGTTGGATGTGGCACTCAGTGCTCTGGGCTGGGTAACAAGGTGGGGACTGGTCACAGGCTGGACTCGATGATCTTGAAGCTCTTTTCCAACCTCAATGATTCCGTGATTTTCTGCATTAAGAAAAAAAAAAACCAACCACTAAACCAAGCACAGCCATGGGCGTAGAAAGAGCATTTGGCTGGTTGGTTACCAACAGGGCAGAGCCAAAATCAGCACCACCCCACTGCTGCTGGAGAAGCTCCAACAGCAATGACATTGCATCCCCTCACTGAGACACTGATGAGGAGCTGAAATGCAGCAGTGGCAGGAGCAGGGTTCATCCGATAAAATATTGGAATGGTCTGCCCATGGAGGTGGTGGAATCACCATCCCTGGATGTGTTTAAAAAGAGATTGGACGTGGAGCTCAGTGCCAGGGTTTTGGGGCAGGGCTTGGACTCGATGATCCTGAAGGTCTCTTCCAATTCTGTGATTCTGGGATCCCGCTCATCCCAATTCCACCCCCGTCAGCGGAGCTCGGCTGCTTCCCTCTGATTTCCCACCGGCCCCTTCCCTGCTCACAGCACCGCGTGATGAACCAGCAGCGGGCTTAACCTTTTGCAAAGGGCATCCCCCTCATCATGCACCATTTCCAGCACTTCCCAGAGCACGTCCCAGAGGGCTGGGAGACGAGGCTGTGTGAGCAATAACCTTTGAAAGCCTCTGAGTCTGCCGGGCCCGCAAATTACTAAATTAATGGTTGGCCTTACCTTTGGAAAAGGCAAACAGAGGATGCGAGGAACCTGAGCAGTCAGCTTAAAGGGAGTGAGAGCCATTTCCTGCATCTCTTCTGTCACTGCACTGTTTAATTTAAGCAAAGGATTCCCTGAACTCTGATGAAGAGCAGCAGCTGCCTTGGGATTTGTAAGATGGATCTGACACAGGAAAACATGTTTCCTGCCGTAATCCAGATTAATCACCCTGTCCATGACTGAGGTCTCCTCTGCAACTTGCTGACAAAGACTCCACAGCCCTGCAGCTGCTGCTGCCTCCATCTGGGAGAGCCTCCCTCTTACTCCAGAGGGGACCAGTAACAATGAGTTGATGTTGGTGTGCACTGAAAGCCTTAATCAGGAAACTCCTGCCTAAGAGAAATTACTGCCTGTGCTGCCACACCCTGCACATGCTCACCCACTGCCTTTGGGAAATGTGGAACATGTGGAATAGGAAGAGGAAACAATCTGGAGTGTCTGTATTCTCCAGGAAAAACCCACTCCCACCTCAGCCACCCAGAGATGAAAACCTCTGGTTAGATATCAAGGAACCACAGGAGTCACCCCCAGCCAGAAATGCTTCAGCAGAGCATGGGCTGCAGGGATGAGAGGAAACAGCCTCAAGTTGTACCAGAAGAGGTTTAGATTAGATATTAGAAAATATTTTTTCACAGAAAGGGTTGTAAAACATTGGCTGCCCCAGGGCAGTGGTGGAGTCTTCATCCCTGGAATGGTTCAAAAAGTATGTGGACGTGGCACTTGAGGATTTGGTGAACATGGGTTGATGGTTGGACTTGATGCATTAAAGATCTTTTCCAGCATTAATGGTTCCATGATTCCACCCTGGATGTTCACTAAGAGGCCCCTCTGCTGCCAGCCCAGCTTTGGGAACCTGTAAAAAAGCTTCATGATGTCACAGGGTAAGAGAATAAGCACAGCTCAAGGTATTTCTCATTGTTTTCAAGCTGTTCTGTTATTTTTCAGTGATTCTGAAGGCTGCCCACATCGCCTGGCTCAAAGGAAACCCGTCCCTCTCCATTGCCTGCGATGATAACTCATGAGTACATTTCTCCAAAGGAAACACAGCACTCTGGGAATGGATAAATACAGGAACATCTGAAAAATGCATGTTGTAATTCACCAACAGATTCAAATCATCGTCGGGAGCCTCTTGATTCCGACAGCAGTTCCCTCAGGCTGTTCAATTATACACCATGAGCTACAACCGCTGAAACCCTGAGCCTGAGTGTGTGTGGGAAACAGAAATGGACCCAGAGCTGCAGTTTAAGAACTGCACATGTGTTGATGCTGACAAAGCTTTAGCAGTGGATTCCTTCAGCTCTCTAGTATTCTGTGAGAACTCTGTCTTTCCCATGCAGGCTCATTAAAACAAAGTTACCAGTGTTTATCAATATCCACACCTGCACTTGTTTTTCCCAGATTGTTATGGATTCAAATAATAATTCCCACTTGGGAATGGACGTGCTGGAGTTGGGCCAACCCCCTCGAGGGGTGGATGGCCAGAGGACCAATTATTTTATGCCATCTAACTCACTCTTGTGAACTAACATATAAAAACCTCAGGGAAAAAGCCATTAAATGGGGCTTTGCCACCTTTTCTACTGCCCTGGACTCTGTGTCGTTTTTCTACACATCTGCATTACAGCAGCGACACTCGTGCACACTGTGGCTACGGGATGAATTCTGAAGGTGAGGACAGGACAGGAGCTGTGGCACTGATGGCAGAGCTACGTGGGAGGACTGTCACATCACCTGGCACCGCAGTGATGGGTACAAGAGGCTTCTTCAGGGCTCTTCAGAGCAGCTGCTGGGAATTGAGGCACATGAAATATTCACTAGCGTGTTAGAGTCTCCTAGTCAAAGAGCAGGCAGTGGAAAGCCAATATAAACAGCAAAAAAAGAGGGAAAGCATCTTTAAAAAGTATATTTTTAGGAAGTATTTTGGGACTTGTGGGACTTTCTGAGTTTCTCCCATGGGTGTGAGCAAACACAGGTATTTGGGAGCAGCTCACGAGTCACTTGGCCGTCCCAGATTCCCTGAGTGATGGACCTGGTTCCATATTTGGGGTTTTTTCTCCCAGATGCACTTTAATCTACCTTTGTCCCCAGCACTGGTCCACCAAGCAGGGGGACAGTCATGTGCCAAGGCTCTTCTTGCACCAGACACACAGCAAACTGGTTACAAACTAAACTTTCTCTGCCCAAATCCAGTGCCAGTCCTTCCCTGCACTTGATTAATTGTGCTGATCACTTCACCTGGTGCTAATCAGAGCAGTGAAATGTTCCTCATTGTTAAACAGAGTGATTAATTACCAGGGTTGCCAGGGAAGTCTGCCACCAGCAGCATAAATTCACAGAGCATGTTTGGAAGCATTTGCCAGTGGCAGAGCCTGAAGAGTAAAATATTGCCTCGTTATTTATCTTCCCCCATCCCATGGCAAGAGCAGCAACCACTGGAGAGGGAGCTCAGGCCTTTGTTGATTTAAATTATTGTGAAACCAGAGATCTAACACAAGGATTTATTTTTATAGATTCGATTCAATGAGAACATGCCAAAAGCTGTCCCTGAGGACACCGTGACCTGTGGTGACTCCTCAGGCCCAGCACACTCAGCTCCAGCTCTCCCACTCTGAGCAGCCAAGTGTGCAGAAGATTTGAAACGCAAGTAAGGTTCAAAGTCCAGCTCAGAGGGCAGCTACACCACAGTCCCCAGTGAGGAAAACCACCATTAAAGCTGTGGTTTGAGCCCATTTTTGTGCCCTGGTTTGGGAATCAAGCAAAGAAATTACGGCGAAAATTGTTTTTCCAAATCTCTACCTAACAGAAACATTCCTTTAAACTTGAATTTTTTAATTTCATTCGAAGTGGCAGGTTTGCCTTTGCTCATCCTTGGTTATTTTTTACATCTATATGCACACAACAGGGTAAAATCCTTGTTTCATGAGCAGACACCCTAAGAGGAGGAGGAGGAGGTGTCTGCTGGCAGCTGTTGGAGCATCTGGCCCTTTTTACCCAATGGGTTCCTTCTCCTTCTGTGAGATGGTGGAGGCAGCAACACATGTCTCTGGCTGCTGCCTCTGAACTTCTGCATAAAACCATCAAAGCAATTTTCTTATCTATACCTGGAAGAGATATGTGAGATGTTCCAGCCATGCTCCCATCCTGACTTGACCCAAAGCATCCCCAGAGGTCCCTTTGTCCTTCGCAGGCCTGAGCACAGACTGACAGATAGAGAATCCCAGAATGGTTTGTGTTGGAAGGAACAGTAAAGCTCATCCTGTTCCACCCCCTCCCATGGGCAGGGACACCTTCCACTGTCCCAGGTTGCTCCAAGCTCTGTCCAACCTGGTCTTGAACCCTTCCAGGGATGGGGCAGCCACAGCTTCTCTGAGCAGCCTGTGTCAGGGCTCAGAGGGAAGAATTTCTTCCTAATGTTCAATCTAAGCCTGCTCCCTGTCAGTGTGAAATGTCTGCTTTTCCATGGAGCCCCAAAACCTGTCACCAGCAGTGCCCACCATGCCAGTCCTTGGGGACAGCAGTGAAGCTGAGCCCCACCAGTGACAGTTTCAGACGTACCAGGGAATCACTGGATGGTGTTTCCACGAGGCCACTAAAAACCAGTGTCAGGAAAGACCAACCCTGCCTGCAAGAGCAGGCTCACAGTTCCCTAAGGAAAGCTCAATTCTAGCATTTTCCCTGGGGAACAGTGTCCAGCAAAGCTGTTGTTTCTAAGCCCGAGTGTGTTCTGAGCAAACAGGCTCTGCCTCGTGCCCAGCTGTCTCTGCCTGCCGAGATGATGCACTGCTGCTTGCACACTTGAGGGAACACTGCTCATCCATCTCCTGCCTGTGCCCCCCAGAGCTGTGTCTGGCTAAACAAAAAAAAGCCAGCATCCTCTGAGAGCCTTCTTGGGGGGAATGACAGGTCCCACAGCCTGGGAGAAACCAGCCGAGGTTGTTTTGCTGCCTGTGTCAGGAAAATTATCGAAAGCACTGCAGTCTGAGCAGCTGGAGCCCAGCAGAGCTGCCAAGCACCCAGCTAGGTAGCAGTAATGGGTTTATTAAAACCCAGGCAGAAAAGCTGAAGTCCAGAGGCCAAGTAAGATCTTCAGAAACTTCCTGGGACACTGCCAGAAAGGCATCTTCAGGACCAGCTGGAAACAGAAGATGATATCTGGTGTGAGATCAGCCCTTTGAGAACCCCTGCGTGCCCAAGGATGTGGTGCCTGCTGTGGAGAGCTGGAGTGGCTGCTGGACAACTGCCCAAAGCCCCCTCTGAGCCAGATCAGCCTGGAGCAGCCTCTGATCCAGCTCTGCATCTTGGACAGGAAGGCAGCAGGCTGGAATTCTCTGTGAAGCTTTAGGAAGGAGCTGTCCTGCACACAACTCGTTTGAGGATTTCAAGAATTCACAGATTAAACGGTTGTGACTAAGAATAAACACAAAATATTGCTTTGGTTCTGCAGTTAGATGGGAAATTGCTTGTACACCAGTGCCAGGAGACTGTGGTAATTAAGTGGTTGCTCAGGCTGGAGCTCACCCAAGCCATGAGCAGGGTTTTTGGAGGGAACATGCCCGTTTTCCCAAAGCACCATCAGGATGTGAATATGCCTTGATTACAGCCCGAGCCATACAGGGAACCCCGGATTCTTCACAGGCTCCAGAGCTGCTCCACTGGGAGGGGTCCAAGAGGGAGCAGGAAAGATGACACTGATGGCCTTGGTCACATCCCCACATCACAGAAGGATCTGGATTATTCAAATGCAGGGTGGCACTCCTGCCTGTGAGGAGTGAGGAGCCATTTAAATGCACGATGCAAAGCTCAAGCTATCTAAGTATTTTATAGAACATTCATTTTTACCTCATCTCAGAAAGCTGAGGAGCAGGGACATGCTGCAGGGCAGGCACAGCAGGAGGGACATCCCCAACCAGACTTTTAACAGGAAAGCACATCCCTTCCTGCCAGCTCCTCCTGCCTGTTCTTCGGAGGCTGAGCTCACAATTTGCACAACACAATTCGTGGTAAGGCTCGATGATCCTTGAGGTCTTTGGTTCCATGAGGACTTCAGGCTGGGCACTTACAGTTGGGGCTATGCCCTGAACAAGTGCCACAAGTAAAAAGGATGGTGGTTTTGCAGATCCCCAAGTAACAGTTAATTCAGGTTTGTCCCAATTATGAACCCAGTGTCAAATATTCTGTTAAACCACATCTGGGGTCAGAAAAATCAGGATGTGTTTTCTACACCTCTCATCACCAGGGATGCTGCTGTGGTTGAGTCAAATCTGTTTCAGCAGACTGGGACACCCCTTGTTCATCCCAGGATCCACCAAACCCAGTGTAAGAAGAATGAAAGCTTTCAGAGCAGTGGTGGTCAGTGCCACCCATGGGACACGGCCTGATCTGACACAGATGGAACAAGTTTTAGATGGCATTTGCATCTTTCTTTCTTTTGCTTGTGACAGCAAAAGGACTTCCTGCTGTCAAAAAGAATTTCAACTCATTTAAATCCACAGAAGAATTGAGGATTAAAAGATAGAAGTTGTCAGCCTGGTGTTTTAAGCTCATCCCACCTCTCCCCTCCTGAGCCTCCCGTGCAGCGCCTGAAATGCCTCCAGTGATTATGTTTGTAAGCACGGAAGACACAGCAAAAAAAGAAAATTGATTACATAGTGATAATAGGAATATGCTAGATGTTTAGGTGTCAAATGAAACATAATTCTGAAGAATATTTTTGCCTTTAGAATAATATATCATCTTCCCAAACCGCCACAAGCTCCCCTGTTATTAATACTCTTCTGAACGACTACAATTGAAATGATAATGCGTTTCTAAATTAATATTGCATCTCCCCATTTCAGTATCTGATGAGCTGTATCAAAACTTCATTAAATCACTCCCTGTTTTGCCAGCTTCTGCTCCTACTCGGGCCTGTGGAACACATCTGCCTCCACACTAGCCCCGTGCTCCGAGCCAGGCGCTGCGAAAGCCAACGTGTGATCAACTGTGCTAATGGGACGAATAACAGAGCTAATGAGGTGCCTTCCCAGACGTGACAAAAGCATTTTAGGCTGCTAAATAAATATCAGACGCAAAATTAGGAGGTTTATCAACACATGACTTCAGGATTAGCTAAGAGTTCTCTTTGGGAAGCTCCACGGTGTTCCCCCAACAATTTCATGTTAGTTAGGAGAATGAAATTATTCTTGTAGCTTTGTCATTTGGGGTAGAATCTTCCCTCTCCTTTAGGGATACAGTACACTTAAAAATATTTCCAATATTCCAGTGCACTTATTTTTATAGTGACTCCCACTGTCCCAGTCACCCCCCCCACCCCATCATAGACAGAGCCATTCCCAGCTCCCATCCAGCCATCCTGCTCAAGGCCACTCTCCTTGGGGAAAAAGCCAACTCCTACACCCCAAAAACAGCATCAGGAGAGCCTCACCCAGAGCAGTGAGTTCTGCAGCCTCCCAGAATCAGCCAGGTTGGAAAAGAGCCCCAAGATCATTGAGTTTGACCTGTGACCAAACCCCACCCTGTGAACCAGAGCAGAGCACTGAGTGCAGGGCAACTCAGCTGAGGGATCCAGTGAACATCCTTCAACCATTAGATCAGGGTTAATTAATTAGAGAGCAATTTCAGTACTTGTAAAAAACTTCAAACCCCAGCACTGCTCTCCCCTTGTTTTTGTTTGTTGATAGAAGTGACTGCAATTAAGCTCTGTGTGCCAAGCCAGGACTATACCTGGATCTTAAATTAAATCAGCTCCTGCCAAGAGATGCAGCTAATTCATTTAAATTCTCATTTCAAGGAAGATATTTCATTTCAAGTTTGAAATATAATTATTTGGTCAGAGCCCAGGAGACCACACCATCTTCAAGTGAAGTGACTGTGATTTCCAATCTCCAGTTCAGAGTTCTTGCCCCTGAGATAACCACAAGGCATCAGGGATGTAACCAAAAAAGTCACCAATGTGAACATTTTTACTCCAACACCTCAAGGAAAGGATTGCAGAGTACTCCAACATGGCCACGATAAATCCTTACCTTCTTTTTGCACATCTGGATATTTGGAAAAATTTCTTTCATCCAAAGGGTTGTCCAGCCCTGGCACAGCTGCCCAGGGCAGTGGTGGAGTCCCCATCCCTGGGGGGAATTAAAAACTGTGTGGATGTGGCATTTGGGAATAGGGATCAGTTGTGGCCTTGGCAGTGCCATGGGAACAGCTGGACTCTGTGGCCTTAGAGAGCTTTTCCAACCCTGTGCTTCTGTAGGAATTTACACACTGAGAGAAATCTCAAGACCAATTTTTTCTTTTAGAGACACTTCCCCCATGCCAGTGTTCCCCCTCTGCCCCACGGTGGCCACGGCACGCAGGGGAACCTGCAGCCTGGCTGATCAGGGCTCGAGGCCCCAGCAGCTCCAAGCAGAAAAAGCCATAAATCAATTTGTTAGTAAGGACTAAAAATTGATTTTTCTTGAGTTGCTGTATAGTGTAAGTTCAAGCGATGGGACCGAGACTCTGCAAAAATAGATCATCTGGTAATTTGCATTAATGAGGCTTAACAGTGTTTGTCAGAGAGTGATTAAGAAACTGTGCACCAGTCCCGCAGTCCCCACCTCCAGCAGCAGCACAGACGGGTTACTGGGGTGCCCAAAGGCAGCAGAGCACCCACACAGCACCCACTCCACCTCCAGCCTTTTGGGGAGCAGCACACAATAATTCCAGGCTGGTGTAATTGTGCCTTTCAAAATCCCACCCAAAGAGCCACGGCCACCACTTTCCCATGCGACAGTCAAAGCTAAACCCATTCCTTTCAATAAACAGGCTGTGGCAACTTTTATGGGCTTGCTGGGGAATGCTGTGCTGAGTGTTTTCCTTTTGACAATTTTCCTATTGCTCAGGTTCTCAGAGCTGGCAACAAATGCTGCTTTTTATTTTCCGGGGTGGAATAACTCTGCTAAAACCTGAAACACCAGAACTTGCCTTCAAAAGAAATGAGACATTTCACTTGCCCCTTATTAAGCTGTTTAGGTTGTTGAATTGTGATTTTCCCTTTTTGAAATTGAAAGGACAAAAAGAAGAATTATTAAAGTACGTGAAACCGTCGAGCGAAATGCACAATGAGGAAATCTTCAGCAATGTGTGGCTGCAGCAATGTTACATAAAGAGGTTTAATGGGCTCTGTGGGAACAACATCAGAACATCAGCAATTCCACTGTAGTGCATTTCAGCTCAGTTGCTCGTTAAATGGGTTACTCTGGGACTTTAACTTATTTTGGAAGTTATTATGAATTGCAGCTCATTCTCTGGGCTTTTTTCTCTCCGTTTCATGCACAGTCCACGACGCCAGGGTCAGGGATTGTCAGGGTGGGTGATGAGACCTGTCAAGTGCAGATGTCAGACAATGTCAGAGTATCACCCCAAGAAGTTCCAGGGTGGTTGGTCTTTAAGCATTTTTAAGTGTTGTTCACGTTTTGGCTCAAGCACCCCAGAGAGCTCCAACCTTTCTCACACTGAGCAATCTAATGCTCAGCAATTGATACCAGTTCAGTAACCACTGGATTCTCTGGAGAGTGCAGCTGAACAACTTGGAAAACAACTTGGAAATCAGCTGGAAAGATATTAAGCAGAACTGCTTTTATTTTTTAAACATTCATTTTTAAATGCCACTGAAATTAAAAGGAAAAATGCACTTCTATCAAAATATACACATTTCTGAAATTACAAGTCTAGTTTTAAAAATGCCAAAAATTGTTCATTAAAAATAACTTTTCAAACAAAACAAAACTGTTTGACCTTTACAGTGTTCCACACTTTTAAGGCCAAGTTTTAGCCAAATTCAGCTTGATTTTGTTTTTGCCCGGGAAGTTAGCCTGGCAGCAGCTCTACATTGTGGAGAGAAGCAGCCTGAGCCAGAGCTGCTCCACGGAGCTTTCCCGGGCAGCCAGGTGGAAGGTGCTGCCCCAGCAGCCACAAGCAATGGCCCAAAAAGACAAATTCCCTGGAATCAGAGCTCCAGCAAAGCCCCACCCGGAGCCACAGAGCTCCCACCCAGGAGCACTGAGCCGGGATTGCTGCACCAGGCCCGTGGAGCTGCACCAGGCAGGCTTTGTTCAGTGATTCATTATTCCGAGCTGCTGAATAATTCAGCGGGCAGGATTAACGGCATATGCCACGGAGACATTCCATATGGAGCACGGCTCCCTCGGGAGCTGCTCTCTGCAAAGGCAGCAGAGCATCTCCCCCTGCGCTCGGGGCAGGGGCTCCCTGGCAGCATCTCAGCCCAGGTGCCGTGGGCTCGCTGGGGTCCTTTGCCATCCCAGGGTCTGGAAACACGGGAATGCAGAGGGATGGGGAGAAAGAAGTCTCCTCGCCCACCCCTCCTGCCCAAAACACCAGAGAGACACATGTGCAGCCTCACCACCCTGAAACTCCGGCCGGGGAGCACACACAGCCTCACACACAAGGCACACACAGGCAAATCAGCCTCCTCACAATTTGAGTTTTCCACAGCCTTTTTTAGGAGGTGACTTTATTCTCTTCACTCCCTTCTACAGACAGATTCCCGCCCACAAGCCAGAAAACTTGTATGAGCAGAGACAGCTCTGTCCACACTGTTCTCACAGCTGTCCAAAGGCAGGCGCACATCAGTAACACACTCATGAACCACAGCCCAAAAACTGTCTACGTGGGCAGCTCCTGTGGGAATCTGAGCATTGCATCAGCCCTTCCTTGTCCTAGAGGAATTTTTGCCATCAGTGAAGAGGAAAAGGCTGTCTCCTGGAAGACAAAGGCTGAGAAAAACACACAACCTGTGCCCCTAGACTGCAGTGACCTATCAACTCAGACAGAACCAGCCCTGGCATCCTCCCATATTTCAATCAATAACTGAACAGAAGGTGATACCCAATCCGGAAGATAAAAATCTCACCAAATTAAATTAACTTGTACAGTGTAATCAACATTCATTAAGCCAATTTAGTCAAGCAATGACCTCAGCAGCTTTCACTTAATCATATCTTTAAATGTCAAATCCACATGCAGATCTTGTATAAGTCCTTTCCAATTACATCTTATTAAGAACTTTGAATAAATAAATGTAGCTGGAGTGGTCTGTGTGCAGTGGGCATGACCACAGCTACACCCATTAGCTGTGAGGGTCAGTGCCACACCCCCAGCGCACAGGGTAGCTACAGGCACCCTTTCAAACAGCTCACAGACACACAGCAAGGCTCATTTCTCCCTCTGGAATCACACAGGAGTGGTTGCAAGGATTCTCCACGACCTGCTGCCCAGTTGCCTCCATAACTTTCCCACTGCCACACGCCTGCCAGCTCTCTCCAGTGACACTTGTCACTGCGGTCGATATTGCACCACCCTGTCTCCTCCTGCATTTGCTGCCACACCACCTGTGAATCTCACCCACGGGGCTGTGAAAACTCCTCATAAAAACAGAATCCCCAAGTATGTTATTTTCTGTGTAAGAAATATGTTTTTCAGCTGCACGAAGCCCAGTGCAGCCGGGGATCCTTTCCGGGTTCCCCCCGCACAGAGCAATTCCACACTGAAGCTCTGCTGTGCCCACGCTCCAGCCAGTGCAGCAGGACAGCCTCCCTCCTCTGAGGCACATGTCAGCGCAGAGAGCACAAAAGAGCCACTTTAATATTCCTGACCCTTTATTTCAGGTGGCTGCAGGGCTGAGCAGTCTGACAGGTGAGCACTGGGCGCTGTCTCGATGGTGTCACACCAGCGATCAGCGGCACCGCAGCAGAGACAGGCTTGGCCTGACCCCGGCTGCTGGACACTGAACCCCTGTGACCCCCATCTGTACCACACCAGGAGAAACCTGGCAGAGGGCACAAGGGCCCCAGAAGGCAGAGAGAGAGAGTCAGTAATAAAGAAGATTTGTAATAACAGCAAAGGAAAGAAGGAAACCAAAACGGTGGAATCCAGAAAGTCCAGTGATTTTTAGGAAGATGAACAGAAATTCACTGATGTCACCAGCTTTTGCACTCTCTGCTGGGTCTGTGGCTGCCCCATTGTGCCAGTCCTGGTGCCAAGTGTACCTGGCTACCCCACAGGAGCAGCAGGACACGGCTGGCAGTGGGGACACACCTGCGCCAGGACACCCACGGCAGCACCAGGGGCGAGGTCACACCTGCTCCTTGCACCACAGCTCACAGCTCTGGCACACCTGGCACCTTTCCTGGCTCCTGGGAAGCAGGGGCAGGGCTGTGGAAGTGCTGGGGATCCAGAATGAATTGCACTACCAGTGCCAAGCAGCCTCAGCAGATGTTCCTGGTGTCAGCAGGACGCTCCAGACCCCCATTTCTATTCCAGGAATGAACACAGGGAACAAATCCTTGCAGTTTCACCTTCTTACAGCCTCTCACATCTTCAAGAATGAATTCCCTGGCCTTGCCACTGCAGAAAAGTATCAGTAATGTTATGGCTAATTTTATTGGTGGAGCACTCCCTCAAACACAGCAAGCAGATGAAAAAGCCAAACGAGGGTAGTGGGTCAGCAGGCGAGCTGTGCTCTGTACCAGAAATCTCTGTGCTTAATTTATCAGATTTCTCATAAAAATCTCCCTCACGTGGGGAGTAAATCTGCTTTAATGTATCACACCTATTGCTAACTCACAGAACTGAAAATCTCATTTCATGGGCCCCAGGTTTACCCGATTACAATTCCACTGTGGAGAGTTTCTTAAAGCAATACAAGCTGATAATGAAATACTTGCTGACAGAGCAGCATTCCTGTAGCTGCCCCTGGCCATGGCCATGGCAAGGGGACAACCTCTGTGGAGCTGCCTGGCTGGCACTGCAGAGCCCACAGAAGGGGCACACAGGCAGACACAGCCACGTTCCTGCAGCTCAGGCTGGGGAGATTTCCACTGGCGTGCTTATCTAAAGGGAAAAGCATTTCCTTCAACAGTAGCTCTGAATTTATGATCAAGTCGAGATGTCAAGATTGCTGAGACACCCTTTTAAGGCAGCTGTAAATTGTTTAGACAATAGGAAATGACAGCTTTCTGCTCAAGCTTACAGAGGGAATCCAGGCTGGAGTGCAGATTTATGGCTTTGAAGGTAGGAGATGGCTGAATGCATATTCTTCATGGGGAAGTGAGCATCTCCAAAGCTATACATTTGGTTATTCCTTGTGCTCACTCTTCAATTTACTTAAAAGCAGGAATTTAGGTCTCTTCTGTATTGCTTTTGCTTCAGGGCTGCTCAGAGGCACTGGTGGCCAAGAAACTGTTGGAGAGGGACCCAGCACATCCATGGAATTCACAGCCCATCCCTCATACTCCCCTCTCTGCCTGCACCCTGGGGGACTGAGCTGGAGCTCAGGTGTATTTTGTAGTGTGTGGACATTGTCTAGAGCAGGGAAGCTTCACCCACTTGGAAACACAGGATCTGACCTTCCAAAAAGTAAATGCACCCAAACTGAGCTGAAAGAAGTGGAGCAAACACAGTCACAGAATAGAGGGTTGGAAGGGACTCTGGGAGATCATCCAACCCAACCCCCTGCCAAGACAACCACAGGAACCCGGAGAAGGTGGCAGGAATGTGTCCAGGTGGGGTTGGAATGTCTCTGGAAAGGGAGACCCCATCCCTCCCTGGGCACCTGTGCCAGTGCCCTCCATGGACAGAAGTTCCTCCTCATGTTGAGATGAAACGTTGTGGTTTAGTTTGTGGCCATTGCTGCTCATCCTGTCACTGGCACCACTGAAGAGAGTCTGGCACCATCCTCTTGGCACCCCTTGGAGATATTTGTATGGATTGATGAGATTCCCTCTCTCCAGCATCAGCTCAGCATTTCTGAAAACGCAACCCTGAGTGCACTTTCTGAAATCCAACTGGGTTGTCTGAAAACCTCCCCATGGAATGTTGCTCACAGCCCAATTTTTCAATTTCTACTCACACACAAAACCTGAAGTCTCTGGCTTGCCTGTATCCAAACTCCCTTTATTTAGAGCTAGGCAACCAAAACAGAATCAAATTTATTAACCAGATCTCATCATGTGGAAAGCAGAGTGATGAAGCCTCAGTTGCAATCGACTGAATTTTGAATTAAGCAATCAACTGATTAATTACTTGACTTTTGTCTAATAAAGCAAAATGTAAATGACACTGGCACGAGAGTTACATTCCATGGCTGCAGCTCCTTCTTTGCTGCATGATATGGGAGTTCACTGCAATTACAGACAACTAAAGAGATGTGTGAGTCTGCCAAAAAATGCCCAGTTACCCCGACTGCCATTAGTTTTTCTTGCCATGCAGCATGTTGCAAGAGAGGGAAGAGCTGTTTATGTGTACAGGCAAGTGTTCTGCATCCCTACGCAATAAATAGCAAGTGCCAGGTTATTCTGTCAGTTCTGGCATCCTCTATCAACACTTAAGTAGATACAATTCATTGTACCTTTCAGATTGATTTCACACTGATGAATGTGAGATTGTCAGGTTGATCAGTCCTCCCAAATATATTAATCCACTCTGAGGTCATCCTGGGCTCATTTAAAATATTTTTTTCCTGTCCTGTGATACTTCTGATAAATGGCCGGTGGAAGACAGAGTCTCCTCTGCAGGATGTCAGGGCCAAACATGAAGGCTGTCAAAAAATCAGCATTAAAACCTGCTCAGTGTGCTGTTTCCCAAAAATCCTTTAAATGGCACAGTGTGTTTGCTGACATTAATCACGGGTGACATTCTAGGGAGGGCTGAGTGTGCATGTCAAGAGAAACTTCTCCAGATCCCAAAGACATGAATCACCTGGAAAGCAACTGTGTTTTTATCTCTAGCTGCTCAAACCCATCACTTCTGTGCCTTTTACTGCCTCACAGCCCTTCAATCCTTCACTTCCCCGCAGTGACCTGGGACAGTGAGCACCAGCAGCACAATTCCAAGGATCCAGCAATGCCCAGTTCCAGGAAACACCCCAAGAGCAGCCCCTGCCATGGCCAGCAGCTACAGCCAGAGGGGAAACACATCACAACATTCCCATAAGAAGAAGAGTTTTCTAATTTTAGAAATCAGAAAAATAAATGGCTGCAGGCCTCTATAATCTCCACATCAGCACAACAAGATGCTTAGTCAATAAAATAGTTCAGCTAAGTGATCCCAGCATGTAATTCCATACGGATTTTTTTTCAGGGGGAAATGCTATCATTTTCCATTTCAGTTTAATGAATCATGTGAATTATAGTAACATTACAAATGGTTCTCTCTGCAGCCTATTAGTTTGTTTCTGTATGGTTCTAATGGAAGACATGCTTCATTTCCATCCTAGCTTGCCCTCAAGCCATTACGAATAAATTGTATTATCATAAGCAGTTACCTTTTAAAATGATCTTATCAAAAGAAAGTCTTTTGCATTGTTGAGGAGTGTTTATCACCATTTTAGGCAAAGTGCTGCAGGCACTTCGCTCTTTTTATAAATAGAAATAATTGTAGCAAAGAGACCGAGGGGCTGGAACTGCCTGGGCACCCTCCAGGCACAGGAATGAACATCTCCAGAGCACTGGTGCTCCCATCAGCAGCAAACTGAATCCTTCACACGTTCACAGACTTTAAGGCTATGGTGATGCCTTTTCTTGGTCTTAAAATCAAAAGTCAAACAGCGTTAGAAGGGAAAAAGGGAATTTACCTTGGGATTTATTTTAAGGATCCTCAGGTGCACCATGTCCAGGTCGAATGCACCCCAATGCACCCCACAATGGCCACTCCTAAAAGCTCTGCCCTAACACTGTAGGTGTCACTAATTAGCACATCTATCAAAGATTCCCCAGTGAGAGGCTTAAATATGACCCCCCCTCTCCCCAAGGAACCTTCCCCTGGCTGGTTCTGTCTCAGGTTACAAAATGTGTTCTGGACAGGCCCTTGGGCTCTGCGCACACTGATCCCTCACTGTGAAGCTTCTCAACTGTTCAGTGTCCCAGCTTAACAAACAAGCCCAAGAATGGAGGCAAAAAGCACCAGGAATCCAGAAATTGTCAAAAGGTGTAACAGGGATACAAAAGAAAAGACAAAATTCATCATGGCATCAATGGAGACAGTTCAATTATTTACTCTAAACTCTTCCATACCACAGGCTGCTGCAATTCACCCACCTGCCCCTCCACTGAGACCGGTCACTGGTCCTTTGGCTCCAACACAGCCAGGGTGCAGCCTGAGTGGAGCTCCCTGAGGATCCCCCTGCCTGGACTCAGATGATGCCTTAAGAGGCCTCTTAGAAACAGACACCAGACAGGAGTAAAAGGAATAAAGGTGGGGATTTATTGGAAAGGCCTCCAAAGGTACCCCTGGGGAGCCAGAGGTGCTGCCCAGATGGGCCCCGAAATGGACCCTGAGAGGCCACGAGTTCTTCCCACTTTTATAGCTTTGGTTCATTTGCATCTCAGGCTTCATTCTCCAATTAAAGGTGCAGTTAATGATGGAATTGCCCTCAGCTTGCCCCCCTCAGAGGCTCTTTCGTTGACACTTTTTGGGCCCAGTTTGGGCTGGGTGTCCTTGGAGAGCAGCCCCGGAGAGGCTTTGTTGTGTGTGCCCAGCACAGAGAGCAGCACTGAACAGGGAACAGGAAACTCCAGAGTTACACACTGGGCACTGCAGGGTTGGAAAATATAAAAGTTCAAACCTGAGGCATCACAGACATATCAGGAGAAGTGGGACTGCCCCCTCCCAGATGGTGCTCACCCAAGCAAGGGATCACCCTCGTTGTTTTCCAGACTTTTTTCCTTGACACAGCCCTGAAGCATCACAAGTTTTTCTATTTTTACTGACTCCTGTCACAATTTCACAGGAGGACAGACATTTTGACTATAAATAACTACCCAGCTTTATCCATGTAGGAAAGGATGACTACCCTCACAGGGAAGAATTTCAAGTAAATCCTTGTCCAGCCTCCTTTAAGAGCCCCCAGTGCTCCCCATGCGTGACAACCCCGTGCTTCACTTGGTTCATCAGTGGAAAGAAGATTAATTAAACCTCCATTCTTTGCTATTTAACACCATTTCTTATAGCCCAGTCTAGAACACAAAGGAGAATTTCCTCCTCCCTAGTTTAAGGAGTTTTTTCAGTTTGCTTGGCGTTTTTATTTTGCACATTTGAAGAACAACATTCCAGGCAATCTTTTCTAGACTGAGCAATAGCAATATCCTTGACCTTTATATATAAATCAGCATTATATCCCTCAGTAGGAAGGGGGTCAGAAGGCATCAGATATCTTAGTAACTTTTAACATAAGCTAAATCTAAAATGGAAAAATAAAATCCATGAGTTTTCTGAAGCCTGCCAGGACACTTTGCTGGAGAATGCCAGAAAAACACCAGAATTTCGGTGTTTTTGAATGCAGCACCTTTGATTTTAATAACCCATATCAGCAGAAGTCAGTAGCTCAAATCCAGCCTAAACACTGCTCTGAATCAGAAAATAATGGTCTGGGCAAGAATGTCAACAAGAGAAGAATCACTTCTGGGTGACAATGAGTGCCTTGATGGAGTGTTCCACTTCAAGACACTTCATTTTGCCCTCTACTCTCCAGGTCACTAACTGCAGGAAGCCTCCATCTACTCAGCATCCCGTACCAAAAGTTTGTCATATGAATAAATGATACATATTCATAGTCCAGCTGCTCCTTGGATGGTCAGAGCCTGACTAGATGAGCAGCACTGACAAAACCACCAGGTAGCTCAGTCACCGTGCTTCTCAGTAATAAAAATGCAAATAAAATAGGAAATAAGAATTCTTGCTACTACCATGAAAAATTAAAGTGCTGTCAATTTAATGCGGTTTTGCTTTTTCAGTAAAATAGCATCTGTTCTCCCACACTGAACAGTAATAACACCCTGCAAGGCACAAGGTCTAAAGCTTCTAATGACACGTTATAAGCCCACTTTGGCTGTGCCCACCTTGGGAATGACATTCTTTTATAAAAAGGGAAAGAAAAGAAATACATCAGGGAAAGAAATACATTAATTACAGAGCTCTCTCTTATAGCTCTGACACTGGATAGGGATGACAGAATTTACAGTATTATTTCTCTTCAAGGTGCAGAAAATCACAGAGTCATTAAGGTTGGAAAAGCCCTCCAAGAGCATCGAGTCCAACCTGCACCTGATCCCCAGCCCAGAGTGCCACCTCCAGGAATTCCTTGGACATCTCCAGGGATGGGGACTCGAAACCTCCCTGGGCAATCCATCCCAGTGCCTGACCACCCTTTCCATGGGGAAATTCCTGCTGCTGTCCAAGCTGAGCCTCTCCTGGCCCAGCCTGAGGCCATTTCCTCTCCTCCTGTCCTGTTCCCTGCGAGCAGAGCCCAAATCCCCCCCCTGAGCCCCCTCCTGTCAGGGAGCTGTGCAGAGCCACAAGGTCCCCCCTGAGCCTCCTTTGCTCCAGGCTGAGCCCCTTTCCCAACTCCCTCAGGAGTTCTCCAGCCCCTTTCCAGCTCCCTCAGCTGCTCCCCATGGGACAGACTTTTTTATATTGATGATGTTTAAGCGTGTCTCTGATCAGATACAACACAGGACACTGACTGTAGTTATTTGCAACTTAAAAGGTTTAACAATTGTGTCAACGTGAAGTTATCAGAGGGTGGGAACAGACACTGGAGTGCTGCAAATTAAACCATGCTGGCAACCACTTGAAAGTGCTCCTAAAAGGTTTGGCTGTAGGAGCTTATTAACTGACAGGAAAAGTCCTGCCATGGGGAAAGGAGCTTCCTTTTATGAGCTACAGAAAATAAATTAGATATTTTTCCCCCTCTACTCTATGTAGGTAGAAAAAGCTCTTTGATATCCAGAAACATGAAACAATAAATTATTATAAAACCCAGACAATTATTTCATTTCAAAAATGGAATCTGTTCTGGTATTTCAAGTTTCTGGCTCTCATCAGCAAGGTGAGGTCAAGTATGTGTACATATACACTAATAGTGTATATATATATATATGTATATACACACTGAGATATCTATAGATATATAGTGCCAGGACACAGGGAATGGCTTCCCACTGCCAGAGGGCTCAGTTAGAGGAGATATGAGGAACAGGTTGTTCCCTGTGAGGTTGGGGAGACCCTGGCACAGGCTGCCCAGAGCAGCTGTGGCTGCCCCTGGATTCCTGGAAGTGTCCAAGGCCAGCTTGGACAGGGCTTGGAGCAACCTGGGACAGTGGAAGGTCTCCCTGCCCATGGCAGAGGTGGAACTGGATGAGCTTTAATGTTCCTTCCAACCCAGGCCATTCTGGAATTCTATCTACATTAGTATTTGGGGGATTTTTTTTTTTTTTTTTTTTTTTTT